>JALLPE010000128.1:0-23525 GCA_036940025.1 Conticribra weissflogii
TTAATTCCTATGCATCGACATACCGAAACATAATCGCTAATCTATTGTCTTCTAGTAGTGCAAATTCTATCTTCTTTTTTTTCTGCCCGAGCGGCGGCCACCCCTTTAGAGAATACAGCGTTTCACCGAAACGAAGAAAGTGTAGGCCCGCGAGAGAAGTTCCTGCATATTAAATATTGCCCTCCAAGACCGGTAAATTACTATCTGTCTTGTTGTGCTTCGATAGGACTTAGACGAAATCTCTGTCTGACCAGTCAACAAGAACTGACGTGTTCTCAAAAATAATGAAGTCTCCGGTCTTGTCGATACACATGACGGCCAGACCAGCCAAAAAATTCCGTGCGTCCCACGACGTTCCACACAAAATTATCTCGAAATGCTCGCTTCTTGCTCGAGCACATCTCGACACTCATGACGGATGGGAACTCCATCCACGACAACAGTCACTTCTCCGCTCGCGTCCCACCCGCGAACAGCAGAGAAGTGCGAAGGAATGAATGATTCTCTTGCACGCAAAATTGCACGACACCGGCGGGGAGAGAGAAAATCCATTTCTCCGCAATGAAACTCTGGTTTCATCCTTCATCCTCCATCCTCCATCCTCCATCCTCCATCCTCCATCCTCCATCCTTCGTCGAGATAGATTATCTCTTGAGAGCAATAAATTTCTCGGTACCGTAATTGTCTACATAATCGCTCACCTTCCACATTCCACCACTAACCACTATCTCGACATTCAGAGAAGTATATTTTCGAATTGAAATCTAGTCATGAGGTGGTTTTTCCAAATATTATTATTTCATGTCATTTGTATAACGAAGTCCCAAAACATTGTCCATGGCCTGCGAAACTCCCGAAGAATACTCCACATGAAATCAGAACATGAACTAATCCTTCAGACCGAAATCGGCGAGAAATTCAATAGAGAAATTAAAGCGCTAATGGCGTCTCGCGAAGAGAGCTCCATTTTCCGAACACCATGCACAAGCCCGTCAGCAATGTGGCTTCAAGAACAAACGAAGTCACTTTCCGATGAAGACCTGTCGAACTTTTTCGATTGGTATTTACATGTACTTCCTTTTGCATACAAACTCTATGTTGAAGATAATGAATATGACGATGAGTATTTTGGTGTCAACGGCGAATACACAGATGAAATCCAATCCATTCATAGAAGAACGGAAGATTTTTGGACGGATTCTAGAGCTGACGGCGACGTCGGTGAAATTTCACTCTTCAGTGCTCACGGATCGGACCTAGCGGACCGAGAAAAGCTCATTCAAACTCTAGAGCTTCTGTTTGATGACAGTTTCGACGAGTACTCCGTCGAGGATCTTGCGGATGATATTCAAGAATTAATAGAACGCCTTCCTGGAAGATACGATTATCCTCTACTAACTTTCAATGCATTCGCCACTGATGCTATGGGTCAAGATGAAGCATCCATCATTATAGGTGATGGATATTTCCAGTTTCAAAAGGATTCAGGTGTCGAGTCAGAAGGCCCTGAATACGCGCATACTCACGAATATTCCCACCACTTGCAATTCTTGCTTCAAGCGGATGAATTGAACGACAAGGTTTCAGATCAATCGGCAAAGAAGCAAGAACTCATGGCTGACGCATTTTCTGCTTACTTCCTTGCTCATGATAGTGGTGGGGACATGACCAGCGAAGAAATATTTAACGTGAAAACCATTGCATATTCTGTCGGTGATTGCGAAATCACCAACGATGCCCACCATGGAACCCCAAGTCAAAGGAAATGTGCTACAATTTGGGGTTCTTCTCTTGCGGACTCTGATTCAGGGAGGACATTGAAGCTGCAAGATGTGGCAAATCAATTCGAGACTTGGTATGCGAAAATCGACGAAATGGATGATTCTTGCGATTACCCGACGCAATCATCTTCAGCAAGATCTGGAAGCTTGTCGACATGGTTGGTGACTACAGCAGCTGCTTCCGTCACCGCAATTTTATTTTGAATTTTTAGCTACAAACATGAGTTGTATAATATTGCAAAAATGTATACGATAAATATGAATAAATCATGATTTTCATCATTTGCTGAGTACTTCGCGACTGCTTTCGTTTTCAACTTCGGATACGCGTTTCCTCTTTTCCTTCACCAACTTTTGAATAGCTTCAGATAGCGACAGACGCGAGTTGCTGGGCCACTTCTTGCGGATATTCTCTCCGTCGGAAAATTCAATTTGGGCCCATTCTATGACATTTCCATTACGAAACTCACCAGTGTATGTGATTCCCAAAACAGGCGAGATGAATTTCCCTTGTCCATGAAAGCGGAATAAAAAACCGCCTTCGTAATAGCTTCCATCAGGGTTTATCAATTTTCCTTTGTTCGTGCAATGAAAAACCGAAGTCGGACTTCAGTTGTTGGTATTTTAAAAACGAGAAAAGAATTATTTGGAGTTCATGATGTACAAACCTTCTCCTATCCAGTTCCCGTCTTTCCACGAACCTTCATACGCAGTGCCACTGGGATAAATTGCCTTTCCGTGTCCATTTGGTTTTGATTGCCGCCACTTCAATGCGCAAGTTCAAAACATCAAACGAATTGATCAACATTCTTGGCAAGAAGATAAGCAATGCAACGATCAATCGATCACTTACGTTTCCAATATAAATCGTTCCATTGACGAAATCATATTTACCGAATCCATCTTTCATTGCCGAATTCTGGAGTGGCCGACCTGGATATTCAAAAACTATTCCTTTCCCTTTGTAATAAATTAACGTTTTAGAGATCAACCGATGCAATAACTTTCATCGATCAACATGACGATTCTCACCACCGAAAGACTCAGCATAATCCACTCTTTCTCTTATTGCATCCGAATCCCGGGGCACCTCCTTATTCATTACCACCTCAACTCTCTTACTCTTGCCCATTCCACTCGACTTGACTGTACTACCAAACATTTCAGCACGAGTGGATTCGATTTCATGGAGCAATTTCAGTGATGCTGCTTCTAGCCACGGTTCATCCGTTCGAGTCATACCGAGACAACTCAAGCTGCTTGAGTTTGAGTAGAGGCCAGCTCTCTTCATTATTTTCTTGTAAATTCTTTTGTTGCCCGAATGGATGACATGTTTGGGGATGGTCATATAGTTAGGTGCCTGAACGACTTCTTCGGTTGGTGTGGGCGATTGTTTGGTATGATTCATTTCTTCTTGACAACAGTTTATTTAAGAAAGCGAGAGGTATATATTGTTGTATTGGCCCGTGAGTTTGACCAAAAAATTTGAAATTCAAAGGGTGACCGAAGGATGCATCAATTGTATTTGGACACTAATAAACATTATTTCAAGCGTTTCTAGAAAGGATTTTCGATATTCCTCTTATTACCGCAAGCCCTCAACTAATCATGTCCATATCAGCTCGTATTAAATCGTCAATTGCTTCTATTGGAACTCGTTTTAAATCCCCCGTCATCATCTCCCCGACTCCAAATAATGCCCTTTTCCCCAAATTCAAAGGTAGGGAGCACAGTAATGACTATCAAAAGGATCCTCAAAGTTATTCAAACAATCCACTTCATCCACATCATCATAAGTTGCACTCGGCGACGGAAGCATAACAGCCAACGTGCCAACGAACAGCACTGCCAAGCCCTTTTCCGTGGTGATGAATTTCTCCTTGAGATGAAGATTTCTCACGTCGAATTTCTTGTCGAGGCTAAACCCTTTTTGAATCGGGACAGTGCGCTTGTATGCGGACGTGGAGAGGTTTCGGAGCATGGTCGGGTTCGCGAACTTTCTGAAAATCATGTTTGAAATGATAGTAGTGAATGGACAATGTCGATTTCCTTCGCGTTGAAGGTTCAAGTACGTTAATGGATGTTTGGTAAGAACGATGCGAAATGCGAAACTTGAAATGAATTCAGATGGCTTGAAATTTTAATATGTTGTACCGCTAACGATGAAGGGAATGTGGGAAGTGAATGTTGTGGATATAGTCAAAAGTCGGTCGAAATGAAATGTGGTTAGCTTTGTTTTTATGACAACATCAACATCCAATTTGATTTTAAAATGAAAAAAACATGAGGTCATCTTCCAAGATTGAAACACACAACACCATAAAAAAGATTTTCACGTCCATCAACATCGGAGGTTGGTCTTCGCGTCACCGTTGACACTCTCCTTTAGCGTTCTCGTCGAATTTCTACTAAATCCCATGTAGACATAATTGGAGACATAAAAGAGACTACTACCTCCAAGTGAAAATATTTTACAAAACTAATTGCTACTGTTATTGTTTACAAAGAATCCAAGGAGTCAATTATAGCACAAAAGCGCTAAACCTTTACGATAATATTGTCATTGATAGGTAACTTTATGACATGGATTCTTTTTCGGGAACAGTAGAATTCCCAGAAGATTCCTTGTAGCCCTTCGAGCCATTATCCGAAAATGCCACCACGTACCTCTTCACAAGGTCATACACCAAAAGTCCAGTTTCTTTTGCAATTGTAATGAAGGTTTTGAAAGCTGGTTTTATTTGCCTTCTCAATGGCTCTGGAAAAATGAAGTTTACCACATTTTTTATGTCTGACTTAATTTGCTGATTGACTTCGGATATGATTTCTTTGAAGTCATAAATTGATTTGCACTGAGAGTCTGAGGAAATTGTATCTGACGAAGTACTATTTGCAGATTGTGAAATACTTTTAGCTTCGTTGGTCTGGTCATTTGAAGATGATCCATAGCTATTTTCATTGTCAATGTCCATTAATGCCGGCGAATCTATTTCTCTTTCAGCAGTAACCCCGTCTGATTGTTTTTGAAGTTGTTCCAGCTCGTATTGCAGCTTATCCCGTTCCTTCATCATGCGTTCGCTTTCTTTTCTGACGTCTTCCAATATCTCAGGGTGTTTTTGTAAAATTTCTTCTCTGTAGTAGTCGTCAGATAAAAAGTCAAATAGTTTGCCGGAATGAGTATCCCCCGAAAACAAGGAAAATTGACGAGATACATTTTCCACCTTAGAATTAAATCAAATAAAAAACAAAAACATTAATGTACTCACAAGTCAGATTCAATTTGCAAGCATTCCATTGCAGCATCGACGTAATTTTTATGAGAGTAAACGATAGGCTCCCCCGTTGCAGGATCTACCTCCTTGACAAGCTCAAATCCCCGAGACACGCATATTTCTTCAAGTTCGTCATCCGTCATTTCATCCAAGTCAATGTATTCATCGTCGTCATCATTTCTTCCTTCGTCATAACGATGCGATGGAGGATGATCAGCGGTGGTAGCTTCGTCTTCATATTCAGTGGCAACGGTGCCCGAGTCTAGAGTACTCTCTATGTCACCTCTTTCGATATGATTTGATGACTCCTCCGATGCAAGACACAGCGTTTGCTGGGTCGCTGTGCTAGTAATGACGACGAATATGAGAAGTAACAGCGGGAATTTATTCGGTCGTCTCAGTGATCGCTTGATCCCCATATTAGTCGTTGCTCTAGCGGCGCAGTTTCTTGTTGTCTCCCCCCGAGTACAATATCTTCGCGTCGGCGTTTTGTGTCAGTGCGTGGACAGAGCGAGTGTTTTCATCATGGGAGACCAAATTTCTATGTGAGGCTAACTGTTTCAAGGTTAAAGGTGTTTAAATATAAATTAACAGAGTTTACCTTTTATTCTCAATCACAGAACTTCATGTCCATCCATTATCAACTTGCTCCCGACAAACACCCCCTTTTCTCTCATTCGCTTTGCCTGGCCCCTCATACAGTGGCCACCCCCCCCCCGGTTTTATGGGAACAAGCTATGAAATTTTTTTGCCCCATCTTGAGCCAAAACGTGATTTGCCACTTTTCCCGAAAATAATAGCGTCCACCATCGATCCAGAACTCCAGAAATCCGCCTATCGGCATCTTCTCCTCCCGACCAATCTTCTCTGGAGACGTCCGAAGTGTCCTCTTGGCATAGCTCATTCATGCCTGTGCTCAGCCGGGTAGGCACAGCACTTCTCAGACCCTCATTTTCATTTCATTCCTTCGCGCTTTGCCACATAATATCTTCCAAAACCTCCCGAGAGACCGGGAGTATCTTTTCATAATATTTCGAATAATATGGAATATGAATCCACTTCCACCGAGGCGCTCCGCTGTGGAATGAGAGGCGATGTAGGATATTATTTTGTGGGGATTTTGTGCATGATAGCATCTGTGGTGGTAATTAGAGAGTGCACTGATGACGATGACGACTGAGAATCAACAATCTGTTCGGAGGATAATATTAAAAAAATTGTTTTTGCGCATAGGGCATGCTGAAAAATAATACTTTCATGGGCGGGTGCGTAATAACACGGGCAACGTAGAAATATTGGGTTGAAAAGAAAAATAGTAACAGCAAATGATCTGAATACGCGGAACGCGGAAAATGCTGCAAACATCCCATTTGATGGAAATGGAACATTTTCATCCGGACTAGTTGCATAACTAATTCATGTAATATTTCATGTACATTGCGATGTTTTGATCGACGAGTGAAAACTAGTGATGTGGTCAAATGATATGATTAAAAATGATTTGGCGCAGAGTACATGCTAAGACAAATTCATGCTGTGCGTGAGAAATAACTCTGACACTGTAGTTATGTTGGTTTACTGATGAAAAATAGTTACAGCAATTAATCTGAAAGCACAAAAATGAGACAAACATCCCGTTGGATGGAAAATAGACGTTGTTAGCTTTAAGATTTTCTACAATACAATAGATGTATTCGCTGTTCAAGAATTTCGGGGATCTCAATTAAGTAGATAATTGGTTCATAACAATATTTATTGTAAGTAATGTGATGGTTTAATTTCAGTGAAAAAATACTTGGCACCCAAGCTCCCTACACCTGAATCCATGGACATCTTCCCTTAACCGTCTAATCCTTCAACTTTTCCACCTCCGCCGCCAAATAGTTCATCCTATCCTTCAAAACCCGCAAAGCACTGAACAAGATTTCCTCCGCATCCATCGCCCCCGTAGTCTCGACCGAAAACACAAACCTGTCCGTACTCGGCTCCACCTTGACAAAATCATCATCCTCCGGTCTCTTCTTCATCGCATCCTGCGCCACCTTCAAATCCTCCGTATACGTCGCCATCTCATAAGCGTTTTCCACCGCCACCAAATTCCCCGTGATTTCATCCAACTCCAATATCCTATCCGGACAAGCCTCGACGAGTTCCTGTTTCTGTTCCATGGTGAGCATTTGGCAGGCCTCGTCGTTGATGGTGATGATGGGCCAGAATCGATAAGTTGCCACGGCGACGGGGCACCATTTGGCGTGTTCTTTGGAGATGCCCATGCGGGCTATGGCTTTGAGTTTGAGGTGTTGGCCCGGGCCGAGTTTGACTATGGAGATGCCTTCGTCGTGGGCTTCGTCTTGTTCTTCTTCATTTAGGAAGTGTGCGGGTGCTACTAGGATGTTGTTTGATATCTGTGTGTTTGATTTGGTTTGATTTGGTTTGGTTTGGTGTGGGGTTGTTCGTGTTATTGTTTGATTATTTGTTTGTTGTTGTGTGAATGGGGGGAAAAGTGGAGGTTGAACACAAAATATCCTTTCGTTTAGCGTCTCAAAAAATGAATACATTCAATATGGCACAAAACTCATATCATCGTTCAATGCAAAAACGTTCCAAAAAAAGACGCACCAAATCCCGACTGGTCACAGTCAAAGGCAAATCTCTCTCTTGATCCGGCCTCGTCATATTCACTTTGTCAAAATCAACATCCAGCTCAAACTCCACACTGCACCTCGGACACCTATCGTAACAAACGCACTCCCTGTGAGGCAAAAAGGCCGTATGGCAATCACCCCCTCTCATGCTCCCCTCGGGCACGTATCGGATGGGAATCAAGCCCAATCGATGGGCGATGTACTCGTCGTTCAACACGCTTGAGTTTTCGGCGTATTCTACGAGGTCGATGGCGAGCGTGGGGACTTCGGCGATCATAATGCGGCGGATGGCATTGGCCATGGAGGTGTCGGTCTCGGAGAGGATGAATTGGATGTGGTGCGGTCGGATGGAGAGGATTTCGATTTTGGGGAAGCGTTGTTGCGGCATTTTTATTTATTTTTGATGTTGGAAGGAAGATTTTTATTCTGGTTTTGATGGGAATAGTTTGCGAAATGAATTATGGTTTGAAGATTGTTGAATGAATGTAAGTTGCCGAGTCTGATTGTTGCGCCGCGTTCTTTAGGGCCGCAGAGAATGGAAGATATGCAGATTGCTTGTTGTTGCAATTATATTTTTCACAATGCCATAAACTAGAAAAATTCGAGGCGCAGGAACGTCGGCCGAGACAAGCTCTGCCTTTTCTCTCGATGTCAAAACTGGCCACAGGAGCAGGAGAACGAGACGGACTCTCCTTCAGCTTTCGTTCTTCAATGCAATGTATCAATATATCTCTATCACTGGAAAGTAAAATAGTCTTTTGTTCACTAATAGGTACTGTAGTGTGGCCTTTTTCTTGGAGCGACGATGTGGCCTTCCTGATCGGTCGTCGGTGGCATGCAATATTGCTAACACAATGGTGGCAAGCTACCATACTACGTTTGTTGACTGTTTTGTGTATATTATTACCATACAAAGTGTTTAGGCTTCTATGGTACAATGAAATATGTACATAAGAAAACTATTCTATGTTTAGTGTTGTGGTTTATTACAAAAAATCGAGAGGGCGGGGAAGAATCAAAGATGTCCAGCTCATAACCCAATTTTTGGACCATGATAATTACTTCAAATGGGAATTAGTAATAATTCGTGTAGAATCTTAGCTATCAAGATGACCACCTCGCCGCCACGATGAATAAAAAATAACGTGAAGCGCCGAAGAAATATCTGAACTGAAGATCCACCATTTATTCTATACTACTATCCACTAACAGCCAACTATGACCGGCGAAGCACCTGCCTCAGAGACCAAACCTTCCGCGGAAACAACTTCAGGCGCTGACAGGAACGGCAGCGGCAACAACAAGGCAGATGATTTCGCTGTGAAAGTCAAACCCGAATTCGTCTTGACCGAGCGTTCTCCCATCTTGACTCCCGACAAACCCGTCAACGCCGTCACCCCCGTTTCTTCGGACAACGGCAGCGGCAGCGGCAACGGCAACGACAGGAGAAACAACAAAAAATCCAGGAGAGGCCAAAACAAGAAAAGACCCCGCGATGCCAAAATTGCCCAAGCAGACAAAGTCTGCCTTGCCGTCGTGCGAGGCGAGGAATGTCCGTTTGGAGCGGAGAAGTGCAAGTACAATCACGATTTGAAGGAGATATTGGCGAATCGACCGGAGGATATCGACGGTATCGATGGTTATTTGAAGGAGGAGGGGTGCCCTGCTTGGAGGTTGCGAGGGTGAGTCGTTTCTGATATGTGGGGGTTGGGGGTTTGGGTTTTTTATTGTTTATTTGATTTTTTGGCATTATTTGTTGGTATCATTTTTTTATTCAGTTGCATTCGAAAGATAGGCATGTCAAATTGAATAATGTCTGTTGGAAATTTTGTTTTAACCTCTTCTTTTCTCGGTCGATCAACCGCATTCCGCGTGCAGGTATTGCGACTTCGGAGTTATGTGTCGCCTTGGATCTTGCCACATCAACATGAGCACCGGCCAAAATCTCCGCAAATCTGTCGACGGGTCTGAAAATGATGCTGCCAAAGATGATGATGTCGGGGCCGAAAAATCCAACACAACCCAACCCAAAGTACAATTGGCCGTAGGCCATCAAAATGATATTAAAAATGTCATATCGAGAGATACCATGGTGAAATTGCGGAAAAATACTTATCCTTTCGTGTGCAAACGTCACTTTGAGGTGGCAAAGGAAAAACAAAAGGAGAAGGAAAAGGCAAAAGAGAAGGATGGAAATGAGGAAATGCTCAAAACTGATGACGCCAAAAAAGTAGACAGTGTTGGAGATGCAACGACTCCGGCCCTGCCACTCAAAGAGCGGAAATTAATCGATTTCCGCAACAAAGTTTACATAGCACCGCTCACCACAGTGGGTAACCTCCCATTCCGAAGAATAATGAAACAATTCGGTGCCGATATCACATGTGGGGAGATGGCTTTGGCCGATCAATTGCTTCAGGGCAAAGCCTCCGAATGGGCATTATTGAAACGTCATCCATCAGAAGATGTTTTCGGGGTGCAGATTGCAGCTGGGCATGCCGATCAATACACGAGGATTGCGGAAGTGTTGACGAATGAAGAGGGGTTTGAGATTGACTTTGTCGATATGAACTTGGGCTGTCCGATTGATTTGGTTTGCGAGAAAGGGGCCGGTGCTTCTTTGATGTTAAGAGAGAAGAAGTTGAGGGGAAGTGTGGAAGGTTTGACGAAAGTCTTGAATTGTCCTGTTACTATTAAGATGCGGACAGGATGGGATGAGAAGAAGAATTTCGCTCACAACTTGGTGCCCAATATCCAGAAATGGGGTATTGAAGGCATTGGTGCTTTCATGGTGAGTTTCTCATCCGACCCCGCCTTGATTGTTTTCGACTGTCTCTCGGTTCTCTCTTACTTTTTATCCGCGGTATGATAGATTCATGGCAGATCGCGGCTTCAGCGCTATTCCCGCCTTGCTGACTGGGACTATATTGCGCAAGTTGCGTCTAGTCAATCTTCAGATTATCCCAAAATTCCAGTGATTGGGAATGGGGATATTTTCAGCTACACCGATTATGAGGAAACTATTCTCAAACGAGTAGGAGAAGAAGGCGATTGCGCTAGTATGCTTCTTCCCACTGCCATGCTGGGACGTGGTGCACTCATCAAACCTTGGCTGCCAACGGAGATCAAAGAGAGGCGCCATTGGGATATTTCGGCTACCGAGCGTTTGGATATGCTGAAGAACTTTGTTAGGTTTGGTTTGGAGCATTATGGAAGTGATCAACAGGGTGTCAACAATACAAGGAGGTTTTTGCTGGAGTGGCTGTCGTTCCTGCATCGTTACGTTCCTGTCGGGATTCTCGAGGTCTTGCCTCAACAGATGAATCATAGGCCTCCTCAAAACATGGTATGTTACAGTCTGAGTGTTGGGTTGAGTTGCATTATGTTTTATATTGCTTTGTTATGTATTCTCACTGATTTCATCTTTACCTCGTATTTTTCTTTCTTCACACCGTGGTCAGTGTGGAAGGAACGACCTCGAAACCTTGATGCTATCTAAGAATTGTGCAGATTGGATCAAGATCAGTGAGATGCTGTTGGGACCAGTGCCAGAGGGCTTTCAGTTTGTACCAAAGCATAAAGCAAATTCTTATTAAATTGTTGTAGTGATGCAATACAATCATTTACAGAGATCTGGTGAAAGCTGCCTAATCGTTATACATCAATTGCTTTTTCCAAAGGGGCTTGCGATCTTCGAAATCAACCAACTCTATGTCACAAATCAGACATGATTCAGCAGGTATCAATGGCGAGAGACCATAGTATCCTATTGGCGTCTCGGATGTGTGATGTGATTGTGAGCTTCCTTTTTGGTGATTAATTATTTTGACTGAAGATTCTTAAATATAGCTCACCGTACGCATAACTCGACGGTATATATACTTTTGACCTCTCGCCTCGGCCGAAAGTTCTCACTGCTATATTGAGCCCTTCTATGACGTTAATGTCCCCGAGAACGAACTCAAATGGGGCGTCCCGTTTCCTACTTGAATCAATGAGAGTTCCGTCCGATAATGTCAGGATGTAATTGATTTTGACAACTTGACCATCCTTGGGTCGTTCATCTTTCCATGGTGCATACACGGTTTCTGTCTTGGATACAACATTTGTGTTGCCTGAGAATTCATCAGGAATGGCTTTATTTGCCTGTTCTGACATCTCCATTAGAGAGCATCTATCAAAGCATGGGACAGAGTTGATATTTGAATTCGAAACGTAAGAGGTACTCTGTAGGAATTCAAAATTTGAACCCCTATTTGAACCACGGATTTCGCAAACCCTATCTTCATCTATGTAATCGACACTTCGTTTGTTCTGATAATCCCATCCTTAATTTAACTGACATGTCGATTTACAGCCCATCGCTTCCGCCCATGGTAAAGGGGAATAAAATTGCTACAATGTCGATACGTTTGAAACAATGTTCTGCATCGAACATATTTGCACGAATTCAGTTTTGGGGACAGGAGTCTTACGTCGATCTTTATCCCACGAATGAAATCGAATTTTCGCTGTTAGGATCAATTCAGGGACTGCAGAAGTACCTCAGCGATGCTTCTCCGCTCCCCATTCCTTTTTTCTTACCGCGGAATTCCAGTCAACGCAATCTTACATCACGGGGAAGTTCTCACGCCGACGCTTATCTTCTTGGGTCGGGCTCTATTTCACATGTTAGAATTCCTCTTCCAGATGGTTTTGATACAAATTCTGAATCAGAGCCAATGAAACTTGCAAAAGAGTTTGTTGTGGACATCTTGAGGATTCATTCCGAAACAAAGCAGTCTGTTATTGGAAGGGCCATTATTGATGTTACTTGGAGGATTCTGCCAGAACGCAGCAATTCAATAACTGATACCAGGCTTCAAAATTACTCTGCATTGAATAAAAACAATAATCCCTCCTTCCGCCATGTCCAAAATCAAGTCTCAGATGGTAAACGGAGGAGTGGGTACCAGACGGGAAACACCATCCATGAAAAGCTGTCGCAGCGAACTAATCACTCAGCCAATCTTACAACAATAGACGAAGTAGGAAGCTTACTAGGTCAAGGCAGCTGCTGCGAAGAGAAACAATCTCTACTGGAAGAATTATTGGATCTCTGCTCTGATGACGTGACTGTGCCAATAGATGATTTGATCTCAACTAATTCTGACTCTGGCTGTTTGGATCCCTACGAGATTTGGCTCTCGAGAATCACGAAACACGCAGGATCACCTTTGAGTCAAGATCATCCACCACACGATGGTTTAGAATCGCCTCCTGTTAGTAGAGTTCAAAAGATACGGGTATCAAGAATTGAGATAGATGGAATTCCATTTTCAATTAGGGAAAACATTGAAAAACCAAAAGGAATGTATCCGGTACCACCTCCACAAACTTCTCCTATGATTGAGAGTCGAAAAAGATCTGGACTTGAGGAACATGAAAAAAGCCGTCGTGATTACATTAGTCATGACTCAGTTGAAATCGTTTCTGTCGTAGAGCAGGTACCAATACCGCGATCTGCGATTATTCACACTTCATCAAACAGTCTGGTTGATTCAAATGAAAAGTCTCCCGAGTCAGTTCATTCTGACTTTTCCGGTGAAAAAGTGGATTTTGAATCGTTACAAAAAGTTCGTGATACGTTAACTAAAACTAAATTTGTTGGCAGAATCCAGGACTGGTGGAGAAAGAAGAAATCCAAACTTGTTGAATCACAGAAAAGCAATAATTCTACAAGTGCCAACCATAGAAGCATTTCGGTAAAATCGAAGAGCTCGAGAAAGTCTTTAGTTTCTGGCGGCAAGAGGAAGACAACAAAAAAATCAAAATCTCGTATGAAACCGAATGATTATGATATTGATAGCTTAGGAACGAGAATTCATTCCGATTCGTCATCACCTGACTCTGTATTCGAGGAATGGAGTAGACAATCAAAGTCTACTTCCAAATTCATAAGTGCGTATTGTGTTTCATTCGTTAGCTTCACTTAACTCTGATCAATGACGTTACACGTGTCTATCGTCTATAAACGCCACAGGCAATCGAACTCCTTCGTCATCGTCCAATTCACATGCATCTCCATTGGGAATAATGTCAACTATAGAATGCAATGCTAAGTGTGATGCATCGAATGTAACCGACGACACGCCATGGGTTGGTGAGGAAAACAACGAGACATGCGACAAACATTTAGATATATGCGTCCAGCTGGGGATGTTGAGTAGACTCAAGCATACTATCTCTAGCTGGTGCGATCGAAACAAAAGAGGGGAGAATTTATTGGATGACTCTGGAGTATTCGTGATATACGAAGTAAACAACAACTCTCTTCAATTTCCCCTTGAACAAGATGAACTCATTCGATTTTGTTCCAGTGAAAAAATGTTGCATTCAAGGCTTATACAGACGAAGAAACTATCCGAAGAAGTGAACTTGGGCGTGGTGGCAAGAATGCAAGTCGTAAATTTCGAAAATGATTTAGAACGAATTCAGACACAATTTCTTCGAATTCAACTATGGTTTGTACCGATCATAACAACACGAATCGCCGCAATTCTGAACGACAACTCTCTGAAGGATTTCAAGGCATTGAATGGATGTTCATTAATTGCTGTAGCAAAAGTTCCACTTTATCATTTGTACACAATGAAAGGACACTTTAACGATAAAGTTCCCTTGGAGCTACATCTGCGGTCTATGGAATGTGGCAATTATCGCCAAGACGGACACTTACGGTCAGACTTACTTCCTGGTCACGTAACCGTTTCGGTTTATCGCGTTGGTCGACAAATTAGTGAATTTGAATCAAATAACAATACACTTGATAAGCGCACTCCCGCATCACCACACAATCAAGCGCGAAGGTCTCAGATCGATCCACCTGAGGAAAAGACAACAATGAAAAAAAATAGAGAGCCTTTATCAGGGAAAAAACGTAAAAGAGTGTTCAATCCTCAATGTGTCAGCGAATTTAAGCGTCATAAACATGTTTCCCTGTTGGAAGGAACAGTTTCCGAGCAAATAGCAAGCGATTGCGCCAATATGACACCTTCGGAGTCCACACAGAATCGGAGCATTGAAACTGCGTCACCGCATGAATATTTGGGAGCTTCCACGATTGGAAGCCGAGAAACTGAGGAGGGCAATGAATCTCGACACGACGAATCGGTAGAAATCGATGATGATCAATCTCTTTCGTATCGGAGCCTATCCAGCGTGATGGAGTCACTTGCAAATATCAATGCCAAATTCCATATTACTACATCAGGCAAGTCGCCCAGAGATTGCATCTCTCCAACTAAGTTCGACAAAGAGCACGAGATCGATGTTTTCGAGATCAAAGATCCTAGTCGAGAGCACGAAAAAGACGCGGAAACAATGCGGAACGAATCACCAAAAGATACACCTCAGAAGAGCTCCATATCGGTGCAGACCACTTTTGAAAAGATTTCGACATGTGAGAAAGCAAGTTCCCCGATAAAATGCACCGTGGATAATGTCGATGCATCGACCAGTCTGCCTGAAAACGATGTAGCTGGAGAAAATAAGGATCGGAGTCTGGGCATGAAGTCGTCAAAACATCAAGTCAACATGGAACCAAGCACATCTGGTATAGAAAGTGGTTTTGATCGGCGATGTTCCAATTCAATTGATGCCAACAAGGATGTCAGCAGTGTGTCTGGATACAGACTCGAAATCGCAAATAGAGTCGACTCAATAATTGGTAAATCGCAATCCACGCACAATGTCACGCCGAAAGTCCAAAGGTTGACTTCTTATTCGACTCAGAAGAATGAAAGCATTAAGGAACGTCTCGAACGTAAAATCTCCACCACCAATCACAGTCTACCATCATACAAGGCTCGAATGCAATCAAATTTCAGATCTTTCTCAGAAACACCAACTATTCTGCGAAGAGGCAATGAATTTAGGTTGTTTGACGACAAGACGCGATCGGCTTACTCTGCACGAAAGATTGACGCCAATGATCGTATAAATAATGTACCTCAAGTTATTAGTTCAAACTTGAGACGAAACGAGTCAACAACGTCATCCGTCAATGGGCGGAAGATTAAGAAACGAAGAGAAGAATTCAGTGATGAAGCACGTCGCATTGAGAAAATTTTTTCAGGAAGGATAAAATGAGATTTAGAAAAAATCCAGCTCCTTCGCTTGAAACGATAATGACAGTTGAGAAACTAGAAACGAATGATGGCGAATCTCAGTAAGGGAATAATAATTTGTAGCCTTTGAATTAGACCAATTGGGCGATTTGGAAAAATATAACCTTGTCATGTGAATACGGCATCCGTAGCTGGCTCTGATATGACCCGACATGACCAAAAAATCACTTCGCTTCGTATCAATCACTGTAGTAATAAACTCCATCTCACTTCTCACGTTGACCATCATTGCCACCGGCGTAAGATTAGATGAAATTTTGTCTGCGATCGAGAGAAACAATGGCCACTTCATTCAATCTAGCGACCCTTTGTTCTAGGGTTACTTTTCGTCATAAACTCGCCTCTTTTGTACGGTCCATTCTCTTCCTCCCATGCCTCGCATTCATCACTGAATTCATTCATTTCGCATGGATTGATCGCCCCATACTGTTGCCCCCCCGGGAAAGACACGATACGAAGTGATTTGAATTCGAGTGGACCGATACCATCTTCGTATTTAGATATATCCTGAGTATTAACATCACGAGAACATGAGATTTGAATAGACTGTAATAAATCACAATAAAGGAAGTGCTTATTCACCTTCTCCTTGGGAACAGCCGCGATGAACTCAAACTCAACATTCTTGTCTGTGGTAGTAATTTTTGGGATGATAGCAAATTGACCAGCATCAGTTCCAGAATCTGGGTTGTTTGCCAGCACACTCTCGGATGTGGTCGCGTCGTTCACATAACCATAAACTCCCACTTTATCGAGATCCTGCAATTTGTATGTAATTGTGATAGACAGGATAGGTGCAAAAGTAAAATTGATGTTATCATGTCTTAGTTGAATGTCTTCCAAAAATAAACACGAGAGATCACTATTAAGAATGATTATTTCTTACCTTTGGAGCATTCTCGTCTAACTCGGCCTTGACAGTGACGCATAAACCTCTCATCCCCTTCATAGCCTTCTCGCCTGGAATTGGCTTGGAAGGGGGGCATGGCGCCGCAGTGTACGTCGGATTCAAAAGATCGATTTTTACTGGTCCAACTGCGTTTGCAACTCCTCCTGCGCTGATGTTACCGAGAGTGTTAAGGTTTGATGCGGCAATGCACGCGGTGGCAGAGCCTAACGCAAATGCCACACTTTGGGCGAGGAAACCTCGTCGGGACGAGCTTGATGGGATGGCAATTTCGGCGTTATTTACGCATGAGTTGCGGGCCATGTATATCTTGCTCGATGAATAGGCACTGGCAGTCAAAATGGTTGCCGCGAGAGCGGCAGTGGTGGCGAACTGGCGGGTCATGTTTATTTTGCTTCCTCGAAATCCTTTGTCTTTTTGTAATCTACCTCTTCGATTTTGAGGCTGCGACTGGCTAATAACCCGTGGTGCTTGATTTCAGGATATGGTTTGCTGCGCTCTCTGTCTAGAGTTCTTCTGCCCTACAGGAGAGTTAAATTTTGATAGTACTATATACCATACACTATACTGTAAGATACACTGATTCAGCGATGATTCATCGTATCTTTTGTGTCAAAAACTATATTGCTGTCACTAAACCTCACCCAAATTACGTAACTACGATACATCCCATCCCGACAGTAATTTTCATACATTTTTTACTGTTATTTTTGTTATTTTCATTTGAAAACGAATGAGTCAGTTGCCACGTGGAATGTTGCAGTGTAGGAAAGAAGATAATGATGAGGTTTGGGCATAACTAAACGCTATTTGCCGCATCCCAGAACTTATTACAGCAATATCACCAGAAAAGACAACACTATGTGTAATAGAGAGCATTGTCGGACATACACATTGTAAATCTGGTCACTTTGTTGGTGATTTTTAGATGCATCAAATGAACTTACTCTGGACTAAAATTGGCAATTTTTTGCCAACGCTCTTTGACCATTGCTTGCAAAAGTAAAGCTTTACAAATAAATGACAACTACTCCATCAATGACCTAATCTTGACCAAGAGCAAAGCCATTCTTGCCCCTCCAACCTTGTCATCTGTTTCTCTTTCAACCAACAAATCAAAGACATTATGTCAACATTTTGATGATGGACAGAAATGTTGTGAATTTCTGGGGAAATGATGTTGTGTTAATAGCCATATCTGTCAGATGCTGTTTTGCATTGGATGTGCCAGAGGGAACTGATGAAAAGACTCATGTACTTTTCATGTTTTAGTACCATTTTGAGCTCTTTGGCATAAGAGGACTGAAATTTGCAAAGAAAAAGGAAAAATTCATAATCAGAAGTATATATTTTGCCCCAAACCCCAAAGTGTGGCATGTATGGAGCCTTCTTCCAAAAGCTTGAAATAAGTCAAAAAATTTGAAATTTCCAACTAAGGACAGCATATTTGGCACCATCATATTTATTCTCTTGTTTGGGTTACTATATCTTATATCATTCTCAAAAATCACTTGAGAGTCAATGTTTGCGCTTGAAAAACCAAAACCATAAAAAATAATCAACCACTTGGTCACAGTATCTTGTAGTTCCCTTCCTCATATCTTTCAGCAAAATTCATTTGTTGATTAGATATTTTGGCTGTTTGTGGTCTCTTCTCAGTGTGAACCATCAACCACAATTTCTGACTACACAAATTTGTGTGTGACTCCAAACAATGCTGATGAACCCAATTGATCCAAATTGGCATGATGTAAATTAGAATGGACTATTTGGAGTGTCTTTGAAGTAATCTTCTGTTTTTGGGTATCAAAGCAACTAGTATTTAATTGCAACAAGAAGAGTATCTATATTTCCAAGCATCATCAGACAACCCAAGATGTGTCATGTGAAAGGTCAAATTGTTCAATTTTGCAATTGAGTTTTCCAAGTCAAGTGTTATACATTTTGGATAATGCAGATTAAGTTGTAATCAGTGGAAAGGTATTCTACAGGTGCTGATCTAATGTTTCTATTGGACACAAGGTAGAACTTTCATAACAACAACTCTGAGTTTGATGAATGTGAACAAAGGCACCACATGGAACAAGACCAGCATACTTCTGTATCTGTCACTGTAATTCATTAGAATGACAAGGAACTGAATTTAGAACTGATTCAAAAAGTGAAGGAGCTTGAGTAACTAGTGAAAGTGAAGAAAAAAGTTGTCAAAAAGAGCATGATGATAAATACAATGAATGTCCAAATGCAATTCTTTGATGATCAACTAGAATGCAAGATGGAAGCAAAAAATAAATATCATGGGTTTTCGATGTAATATGTCATGGATAAATGACGGAGTGTGATGGGATTTCTTCACCAACACTAGCAGATAAATGTTGGCAGCAAAGATTTTGTTTAAATTCAAAGATTTGCACAAGACTAATACCAATATCTAGCATCTCTTCCTGATGTTTCTTTAATGGGATATTGAAAACTAACTCACATAACTTTCTAACCTAGAGAAATGTCTTATCACCAATGTGTTTCTCTTGTAAGGCTTATGGTTGGGAGCAATAGGAGCAGGATCAATAATATTGGCAATGTGTTCCCAACAGTTGGAAAGTGGTGGCAATTGCTCTCAATTTTAGATTTCATTTTGGAGGAGTCAAATTCTGATGACCCATAATATACACCAATGGTGGCAATGGAAAAGTTTTTATTACTTGATAGTGTTTATAAGAGAAGCACTACTCTATTAGATTTGATCAATATGGATCAAAGAATTGATGTGGATCCAGTTGGGCTCTTGGTTGATGTTTTATGGGAAGTTTGGATTTGAGTTTTTGACCTATGTTTGGATCCCATGATTCTGAACAAAGCTAACTTGGGGAATGTAGACAAGCTGAAATCATGATGGACCTTGAAGTATTGAAGTCAATTTCACCTTATTCCACAAATGATGGCATTGCTGTTCTAAAACAAGGGATTGTTTTTGATCCGTGATGCTCAGAGATATTTTAAAGAGATTAGTGACACCACCTCAAAACTTCTTTCTGGTGCAAGTGCTGTGATAGATGACCTGTTCATAGCAGGGTTGTCTGATACATTGGGTATAATGAATATGAAATTTTTTTCATCTTAATTCAATTAACAACTGGTGTGACAGACAATTTGGAATGGAATTTGCAGATGAGTTTGCAACAAAGATAAAAAAATTTCTGTTGTTGATAGTTTAAGTTTTGAATGAACAAAACAAATAGGCTCATGATCACTTGGAATTGAGAAACTGGTATGTTGCAGGCATATGTGTGTCTTCATTGTGAATTTGAATTGGATGAAAGGAGTTTACCATTCAAAGTGTTCTCTTGTTTCTACTTGTCACAGCTGAAGATACAAATGAGTTACTTGCATGGATGGTCAGTAAATTGGCACCTCTTGATATTAATACTTGCAAAAAGACAAACCTACCAAGGCTAAAATCATGGTTAGCCTAAACCTTCCAGAGTACATTATATTGGGAGATAAGGGCTTTCATAACAAGAGGAAAATACATCCAACCTTGACTCCATGGAAGTTAGTTGATTGCAAAAATTCTTGAAATCAGCAGAACAAGTAGTTTCTGTTAGATCAAATCCAAATGAGGGCAAATATCAAGGAAAATTTTTCTTATATTTTAATTTGCGCACAAATCAGGGTTTGTGGAATGAAATTTGTGCCAGCCATGGCGAATTCCACATGAAAATCGATTTGTTACAAATGATTATTGGGACAAATAAATATCAGTTCAATGAATTACTGTCAATTCATTGTTTACTTCACTGCTGCTTTCTTTTACACCACAAGTGATGAAATTTATCAAATGATATTGTACTTTGCTCAGCATGGGAGTTGTGACAAAAATTGGTGATCTTGTAGCAACACATGGTGTTATATGGTTATCTAGCCAAACAACTCATGTTGTGTGAAATTGGTGATGTGAAAGAAAAAGAAAACAAATGCAAGTAAAACCAGTCAGTTTGATGAATGTTTACCTCATTAATCAAAGTTTGAAATTTATTTTTTCACAAAGAAATAATATTTATATTATTGTTGCAATTTTGTTTTATTGATCATTCATTCAATCATACTTGAGATTAGGGAGGAATAAGAAATGAAATTGTGACAAAATAAATTTTTTTATCAATTGCTGTTGGAATTTTCTTATATTTTTAGGTGAGCACAAGTAAGGTCATGATTGTTTGTGTCTTCATGCATTGGTTTTGTACCAATTTACAAAATATCAAACAATTTAAAAAAGATGACTGCAAAATTTGAAGTTTATGATGTTCAATGGATTGCTGGGAAGCAAATCATCTTCTATATTCAGATAATAATGTACTGAATGACTTTATATTGTCATTTAATGGTCAATTTTATCAATAACATAACTCAAATAATTAATAAGCAAGAATAGGTGGTTTTGCTTGCTGATTTTTCAAATAATGAATATGCCAATTTCTTTGGTGCCAGCTGAATAGAATTTCACACTATTCTCAATGATGCAACATAGTACAAAACTTTGCAATAGAATTCTGATTTCCATTTCTGACAGTATTGGTATTTTCTGTGACAATGTGTGCACAGCAGCTTTGTCCCATTACAAAATCAAAAAGTCATTACATTCAATCTTTGCAACAACGACAAGAAGTCTCAGTCATGTAATCTACAAGTTTTGTTTAGTGTTTTACTTTTGGGGGTGACCACTTTCAATTTCAGTCAACTCAATTTGGAAAATATCAGTGTAAAAGCAGTAAGCATTTGCAATGATTTTGTTCCCATAAGTGTATTTTTTTCACATTACATACACATACTCACAAAAAGTTTTTGTAAAAGAAATCATAGATTTATCTAGACTGGATACCTACAATCAATTTGACACATTTGGAATAAATAAAGCTTTGGTGAATTCTTGAATCATCCAACAAATATCACAGAAAATGGGAAGGGGATTGGCAAGGCCAAGTTACTGCTAAAACCTTCAAAATTAGTTTCTTGGTGTATAAATGTAACATGGGTATGCTCTTTACTTTTTATTCTGTAATGTCAAAAAACTTCTTCCCAACCAATTTTTTTGCATGTATTTGGAGTGCTTTTTTTCTGGGACACCATACCTCCTAATGTATGCTCACAGAACAAATCATCCAAAAATATTATTCAAGATCCAAGATTGAAGTAGTGAAGGGTTTAAAAAGATCTTCATTGATGGTTCATATTTGGTAATAGCACCTCTGGTGTGATTTACAATGATTTAAAAGAAGGATGCCCAATGACATTGATCATCTGAAGTTTGCAGGTTTTGTAATTTTGGTCTCATTTTGAGCTTTGTCATCTGCACTTCATTCTTCTATTCAATCAATGGTACACTCTTTGATGGGTTCTAAGTCCTCCTCTTTCTTGTTGATCCCTCCAGGAGCTTCAATTCTCTCAATAAGTTTTGTTGCAGTATTGAAAAAATATTATTTGGTGATCCAGCCCTTACAAGCATCATCAACAATACTATTAAAGTGAAATTCTCCTTCTTGGGATAGATGCGGAATTATTTCATCATATTTTTCTGTGGAGACCTGTTCAAGAATATCTACCCTGAATTGCCTTTTCTGGTGGTAACCATATGCTGTGTCAGTATTTGCTGGTTTTGATATATCTATGGGTAGAAGAGAAAAAACATTACATCCAAGCATCCACACCATTGTAAAAATATGGAACTGTTATTGTGATTTTCCAGGATGACAATGTTTTTGATGAAGTGTTTGTTGGAAAGATTCTCAAGTCTTAAATTTTGAAAATTAGGTTGAGTAAAGTTGAAATTTTGTTTGTTGCTGAGTTGATAAAATTAACACTAATAAGCAGCACTTTCACTGCCAACTATAGCATTTGGCAGATTAAACATACACTGATTGTGATGTGTTAATTCACTTAATCACACCAATTTTGAAATGCTTTAATTTAGTAATATCAACAAAAATGACATACTTCTTCTGTCGAGTGTACTTGAGCGGTGTACCTATGATGCACTTCAGATTTTGATTGTTGATTGCTGACTCCCAAAACATATTTATATTTTTTTGCTCAGAAAGAAGCCAATAAGTAATGACAATCCAATATCCAATAGAACATCATCATCAATTCTCAGTTCTCAAATTTTCTCAGATATGAATTCAGTTTCTTGAAACCCCACCATGCCTTATTGTACCATCTGTCAATCTTCTACCTTTTAGAGATACAATGAGAAACTATCAAAAGTTCATATATTTTTGTGCCACCAGAGGAATTCTTAGCCATAGGAGTTGCAAAGTTGAATTAAATTGTGTTCACAATTTAATTTAAAATGATTAACATTACCTCTGACCCTTTTGAATTTGATTGGGAGGTATGGACATGTGAGAAATAATAGGGGGAAAATAAATAGTTGTACATGATCAAATGATATTTGAAGTGACTTAGTCTAATAATTACTATCTCTCATGAAGCAATTCTTTATCATTCATGTCCACTTTGAAAAATTCAAATCAATTCAAAAATTTTCGTGTCCCTCCTCTGTTTTAATTACTTATTTTCTCTCTTGCTTGGTTTCCATTGGCATCACCACCACCATTTGCGTGGGTCTGTTGAATTTTTGAAAACTCTATCACTCTTGACACCATCACAGGAATCAATTATTCATTCAATTGTCTAACATTTGTTTCATTTTTAGTTGGGAATTGGTCCATTCTTATTTATCATGACTTTTATTA
>JALLPE010000129.1:0-2500 GCA_036940025.1 Conticribra weissflogii
TTTTAATCTTAAAAATTACTATTTTTTAAAAAAGAGAAAAAAATTTTAACTTATTCGATTATTAATTAATCGAATAAGAAAATTTAAAAGTTTCTTAAAACTTAGAAATATAATCCTAACATATCAGGGAAAAATCGATTTACTTCAATAATAAATCCTGCAGTAAATGTCATCCATAATGTTAAAAGAACAGGAGCTGTTGATAAATATTTTTGAAAATCGTTCATATTAATAAAATTTAGCTTAAATAATTAATGAGTTTAACGAGGTGATACAGTTATTTCTTCACTAACTGCTACTAAATCATTACTGATTAATTCTTGCCATGCTGAAATTGGCCAAATATAACCAGTTGTCATTATTTTTAATGCTAAAGGAACATTAATAATAATTTCACTTTCACTTGGGTTAGCAGTTGTACTTACAGCGCGTAAATATTTACGTCCAACCCATCCAATCCAACCAGAAATATAAATAAATCCAAATCCAGGTAAGATAAATTCTGCTGCATGGCTCCATCTTCCATCAGCGACTAAATGCGGTAAACCATCGGTACCACATAATAATTCTGAACGAGAATATTTATCAAATCGAGCTTGTGTTCGCTCAATTTGTTGTTTTAAAGCAAGTGCAGGAGGTGAATCTACGTCATATTGGCTTGCACGTTGCTCTAATTTTTTTACACTAGCATTTAACCGTTTAGTAAATGCAGGAGATTCACTACATTTTGTTAAACCACCAATTTCAGCAAAAGCTTGGTTAGGAATTAAAGCAATTAAAACGGCAAACAATAAAGATAAGAAATTGACACGTTTCATTAGAAATAAAAGAAATCAAAAATGTATAATTTAGTAAAAAATTTCATAAAAATTAGAATTACTAATATATATAATAGTTTAGTTTTAAAGAAAAAAACATTTTTATTTAAATAATTCATAAGGCTTATATACCAAGATCGGAAATTATTATTTTAAATAACAAAAATTTCATATAGTTAAACTAGAAATAGAAAAGATTTCTATTTATTAATAAGTATTAAAGAGTAAATATTAAAAATTTACTCTTTAAGATTCATTACTTATTCAAGATCGCGACGATTAGGATTTCGTGATGGATCACTTGATAGAAAACCAAAGATAAATAAAGAAACAAAAAAGATAACTGTTGTGTAAACTAAAATTTTTAAAGTTAACATTTAATTTTTCCTAAAAACTGTTTTTAATAATATTAATTATACTAAAATATAATAATTATGACTTATTTAATTGAATAAATAATCTTAATTATTAATTTGAATTATAGATATTCTTTATTTAAAAAGAACGGGATAGATTTTAAAAACAGAAATTTCTAATTGTTTATCTTTTGAATTTTTAATCCTATCTAGATTTATATTACCCATTGAAAGATATCCTTCAAGAATAATATAATCATTTGGTTTATAGTATTTAGCAGCATCATAACTTAGTTTTCCCCAAACTGAAACTTGCAACAAAATTTTAACACTATTTTTTCGAACTTGAGGTACTTGGACTATTAATTCAGTTAAAGCTATTCCATCTGGAAAAAAACTTTGCCCAAAATTTTTTAGAACTTTTACAGTCAAAATAGAATAATTCATATTAAAGATATGAATTTTAAATTATTAGATTTTTTTGTTTTTGAATATCTTCAAAATTAATATCACGTAGTCGTTTCAATAAACGAATAAAATATTCTAAGAAATAATCTTCTAAAAAAGTTGTATCTTCTAATTTAACCTTAAAATCTTTATATAGTAAGAAGATATATAATTCATAGATCTTAGATTGAGTTGAATAGCGATTTTTTCCATCTAAAATTTCTAAAAACGCTAAACGATCACTTATATTTTGACCCCATTCAAAAAACCCTAAAAATTGAGTGATTAATCTTAGAATAAGAATTGGAATTTGATTGACTTGCGCTGATTGACCAGCTAGTTTTTCACATAATTTTATAATATCTGAAGAACCCCATCTAACCGGACCGGTTAGAAAAATCGTTCTATTTTCCATTTTTGTAAGTTGTAATGATTTTACACAGAATTTTGCAATATCTTGAGTATCCATATAAGCTAATCCAGCATTCTCATTCGTTACCCAAATAGGTAAATTTTCTAAAATGGGAATTGCATACTGCTCAATTAAACCTTGATAAAATCCAGTTAATCGAAAAATAGTATAAGGAATTTGCGATTCTTTTAACTTAAATTCAATTTCTTGTTTCATTTTCATCAAAGGGATCTTATCAGAAAATTCTTCTAAATTTTCTGGAGAACAAAAAATGAAACGTTTGACTTTTGCTACTTTAGCAGCTCTAATTAAGGCTAATTTTCCATCTAAATCAATCGTTTTTACACTATCTAAATAATCAGAAGGACGACTTGTTGAAGCATCAATAACAGCCGTAATACCTTGAAAACAAGGTGGGATTGTTTCCGGAATACTTAAATCCCCATAAATTAATTCAGCACCCCATT
>JALLPE010000129.1:17500-42500 GCA_036940025.1 Conticribra weissflogii
ACCTGACCGGTTAGGACGTATAAGTATTTTAAAAGTTCATGCAAAAAATAAACCATTAGGTGATGATGTTTCACTAGTTCAACTAGCAAATAGAACTCCAGGTTTTTCAGGAGCAGATTTAGCGAATTTATTAAATGAGGCCGCAATTCTAGCAACACGTTACAAAAAAACAACAATTTCTAAAAACGAGGTTAATCAAGCTATTGATCGAATTATTGGAGGAATTGCAGGTACTCCAATGGAAGATAGTAAGAATAAAAAATTGATAGCATATCATGAAGTTGGACATGCAATTACTGGTACAGTATTACAATCTCATGATGAAGTAGAAAAAATTACTATTACGCCACGTGGATCTGCTAAAGGATTAACATGGTTTACACCAGAAGAAGATCAAACGTTAATTTCTCGTTCTGCTTTATTAGCACGGATTATCGGAACTTTAGGGGGGAGAGCAGCAGAACAAGTTATTTTCGGAGATCCAGAAGTAACAACGGGAGCAAGTAGCGATTTACAACAAGTAACAAATTTAGCTCGTCAAATGGTGACTCGTTTTGGTATGTCAAATATTGGACCAATTGCGCTTGAAGATGAATCAAATGGTCAAGTCTTTTTAGGTGGTATGACTCAAGATTCAGAATATCCTGAAAGTATAGCGGACCGAATTGATGATGAAGTATGTAAAATTATTAATTACTGTGAAGAAAAAGCTCTTCAAATAATTTTAGATAATCGAGTAATTATTGATTTAATAATTGAAAAACTATTAGATGTCGAAACAATGGAAGGAGATGAATTCCGAGAATTATTAAGTAATTATACAGTTTTACCAAATAAAAAAGCAGCTTACATTTCTAAGTTTAGCTAGTAGGATAAAAATATTTGATTAATGATTATTGTTAAGTTAGTTATTTTAAATATTGCTATATAAACCTTCTAAATATACAATTAGCATCAGATAGAAAAGTTTACAATAAAATTCTTGTTTAATATTAATAAGATTTTTATTGATAAATTTAGTATTAATATTTATTCTAATTAGAACTACATTTAAAAGTTTATAGACGTTTATGGCTAAAAAAAGCATGATTGAAAGAGAAAAAAAACGAATTAAATTATATAACAAATATGAATTAAAACGTAAAGCACTCTTAACAGAATATAATCGTACAAGTGATTTTAATTTAAAATTAGACATTCATTCAAAAATTCAACGTTTACCTAGAAATAGTGCAAAAGTTCGTATACGAAACCGTTGTTGGAAAACCGGCCGTCCTCGTGGGTACTACAGAGATTTTGGTGTCTCACGTCATGTATTACGTGAAATGGCACACCAATGTTTATTACCAGGTGTTACAAAATCAAGTTGGTAATAATTAAAAATAACAAATTATATTTAAATTGAAAATTTAAAGTATAATTTAGATATAATTTGTTAGGGTAATTTTTTTTCTTAAAAATATTTAATAAAAAATACTCTAATTCTTTAGAATCAATTTATTTTAGCAATTTATATACACCTAATATTATGATTACTGATTTTCAAGTTTATATCGCATTAATGACTGCTTTAATAGCAAGTGTTTTAGCAATTCGTTTAGGTACAACACTTTACCAATAATTTAAACTTTGATCAAAAATTTATATATTTAATTGATAGTTATGGTAACACAAGATTTAAAAAAATTTTCTTCTCCCGTTTTTCCTTTTACTGCGATTGTAGGGCAAGAAGAAATGAAATTAGCTTTACAGTTAAATGTAATTGACCCCAAAATTGGTGGTGTTATGATTATGGGAGATCGCGGAACAGGAAAATCAACAACAATTCGCGCAATCGCTGATTTACTTCCAGAAATTGAAGTAGTAAAAGATGATCCATTTAATTCTCATAAATCAGATTTAGATTTAATGGGAAATGAAGTAAAAAATGCTATTCAAAATGGTGAAACATTGGAAACAGAATTTATTAAAATTCCAATGGTTGATTTACCCTTAGGAGCAACCGAAGATCGTGTTTGTGGAACAATTGATATTGAAAAAGCGTTAACCGAAGGTGTAAAAGCGTTTGAACCCGGATTATTAGCAAAAGCTAATCGTGGATTACTTTATGTAGATGAAGTTAATTTATTAGATGATCATTTAGTTGATATTTTATTAGATTCGGCTGCTTCTGGTTGGAATACTGTTGAACGGGAAGGAATTTCAATTCGACATCCTGCACGATTTGTGTTAGTTGGATCAGGGAACCCTGAAGAAGGTGAATTAAGACCTCAATTACTAGATAGATTTGGTATGCATGCAGAAATACGTACTGTTAAAGATCCAATTTTACGTGTAAAAGTAGTAGAAGAGAGAACCTCATTCGATCAAACACCTATGGTTTGGATCGAAAATTACGAGTCTCAACAACAAGAATTACGTAATCGTATTGTTAGTGCTCAAAAACTATTACCAAGTGTTCAAATTGACTATGATTTACGAGTTAAAATTTCAGAAGTTTGTAGTCGCTTAGATGTTGATGGTTTACGAGGTGATATTGTAACAAATCGTGCAGCAAAAGCTAATGCAGCCTACAACGGTAGAGATAAAGTAACTGTAAAAGATATTGAAAAAATTATTACGTTATGTTTACGTCATCGTTTACGTAAAGATCCATTAGAATCAATTGATTCAGGTGATAAGGTATCAAAAATCTTTAAAGAAATCTTTGAAATAGAAGATTAATTTTTTTAAATAATTTTAATCAAATTGATTAAAATTATTTAAAAAAATTTTTTGAAACACAATAAATTGTATTTTTAACTTAATTAATTTAATTAAATATCTTTTATAATTTTTTTTATTAAACTTAAAGAAAAATTTATATTCAATTTGAAAAAAATAAATATTTTAGATAAAAAAATCTAACGATAAATTCATCTGGACTTTTTGTTTAAAATATAGGAATTGAAAGAAAATGTTCAAAACAGAAATCTTTAAATATAAAAAATTCGAATTTGAAAATAAAATAAGGATTACATAGTTTTAAAAATGTAAGATTCAAATATAACTTAGACATAAAATTATAGAGAATAAAGATCCTTAAAATTTAGGAATGACACATAACTAATTGTCATCCCTAAAGTTAATTAGAAGTTAAGTTCAGCAGCTTGAACTTTTTCATATTGTTTTTTCTTAAGAACTAAAAGAACTTGAGTTAATAATAAACAGAAACAGAAAGCTAGATAACCAATAATTCTTGATGAACTTTGTAATACAATTTCTGATTCTTCTTGACCAAAACCACCGACATTTGGATCAATATTTAATGGTTGATCTAGTTTTACTATATCACCTTGTTTTACAAGTAATTTTAACCCTGCTGATAAAGTTTGTGATGTTGTAGCACCATCTGAGTTAACAATTGTAATAACAGATTCACCTTTTTCTGTAGTCGTAATGTTTGTAACTTGCCCTGCTTGAGTTGCGCCAAAAGCATTTATATTACTTTTTTCACCAGTCGGATAAACTTGGCCACGACCACGATTACCACCAGCGTAGAATGGGTATGTTAAATATTTAACATCTTGATTTTTCTCCGGGTCTGGTGCAACAACAGGGAAAATAAGTTCTTGATGTGTTTTACCAGCAATTGGACCAACAATTAAAATATTATCGAACTCTGTACTATAAGGAGAAATAAATACACCTTTATTTTTTGCTTTAACTTCTGGAGAAATCTGAGTTTTAGAAGCTAATTTAAAACCTTTAGGTAAAATCAGAATTCCACCTACATTTAAATCTGCTGGTTTACCATCAGCACCAATTTGTTGACGATTTACATCATACGGTACTTTTATTTCAACTTCAAATACAGAATTAGGAAGAACACCTTGAGGTGCTTCAATTTCAATAGCTTTTTGGTTTAAATGACAATTAGCACACGCTAATTTACCATTTGCTGCACGAGGATTTGAATATCCTTGTTGAGCAAAAACAGGATATGCAAAAGAGTTTTCAACACAAAAACCAAATGAACTTATAGCAATCGTTAAAGTAAATAAAAGACTTTTAAAAAACTTGTTAGTTGCCATGAATTAAATACTTTTTAAGTATATATATAAATTAATTTTTTATTAAAAACAGGATCCCTACTCCTGAAAAATACAATAATAATATTGCACAAGAAAGCAATAATTGTGTTAAAGGATCAGTCGAAGGGGTTAAAATTGCTCCAATAATTGTTGAAACAAGTATTACATATCGCCAAGCGCCTAACATTTGTTGAGCTGATACAAAATTTAATAAACCTAATAAAATTTGTATAATCGGAATTTGAAAAGCTAATCCTGTACTATAAAAAAGAACAAGAATAAATTCAAAATATTGATCAAAAGACCAAAGAGGTTCAATAACTTCGTCACTATAATTTAAAAAGAAATTTAAAGCTGCAGGAATTAAAGCATAGTAAGAAAAAAGTAAACCTAAACCAAATAAGCATAAAGAACTCAACAATAGTGGTAAAATAACTTTTGTTTCTTTTTTTGTTAAACCCGGTAATAAAAATAATATTATTTGCCCAATTGCAAATGGGCTTCCAAAAAGTAAACCTGTATAAAAAGAAATTTTTACAGTTGAAACAAAATATTCCCCTGGTGATAATTGAAAAAATTTTACATTATCAACTGGGAGTTCTAATATTTTAACTAAAAGTTTAACTTCAATAAAAGCTACACAAGTTAAAAATAAAATTATCCAAACGATATGAAATAACCTCTGTCTAAGTTCTTCAATATGTTCTGAAAACGGTAATTCTAAAGTTACTGTTTCATTATTCGTAAAGTTAAAATCCGAATTTGTTACCATAAAGTTATTTTGTAGATCTTTTTATTTAATAGTATCCATGAAGTAAAAATATGGTGATTTATTTTTAACTCAAAAATATAGATATCATAAAATATAAAATCAGTAAAAATTTTTACTGATTTTATATTTTATGATAAATAATTTATACCTTCAAGACGTGCGGTAGCTTTCTTTAATTCGATGGAAGCATCAAGTCTTGCTTTACTTGTTTCAGCATTCTCAATTGCTGCTGTAGCTTTTTCTAACTCTTTTGTAGCTTCATTTAATTCTACAGCCACAAGTTCTTCTACGTCATTTACTAGAACAGTAACTCGATTACGATCAATTTCAGCTAAACCTCCACATAAAATAATTGGAGTCCATTTATCAGCTAATTTGATTCTAAGTAACCCAGTATCTAAAGCTGTGATTAAAGTAGCATGACCGTCTAATACACCAACTTGACCTGTTAACCCAGGTAAAATAACTTCATCTGCTGTTGTAGAACAAATAACTCTATCTGGAGTTAGAACGCGAATGTTCATAACCATATATTATTTACTCCTTATTTTAGAGTTTCTGCTTTTGCAATTGCTTCATCAATATTTCCTACAAGGTAGAATGATTGTTCCGGTAAATCATCTAATTCGCCATTTAAAATCATTGTGAAACCTTTAATAGTTTCTTCTAAACTTACATATTTTCCTGGTGAACCTGTAAAGATTTCAGCTACAAAGAAAGGTTGTGATAAGAAACGCTCAACTTTACGAGCACGAGCAACTGTTAAACGATCTTCTTCAGATAATTCATCTATACCTAAAATCGCAATAATATCTTGTAATTCTTTGTATCGTTGTAAAGTTTCTTTTACATTTTCTGCAACTTCATAGTGTTCTTCACTTACAATACCAGGTTGTAACATTGTAGAAGTAGAATCTAATGGATCAACTGCTGGATAAATACCTTTTGCAGCTAAGTTACGTGATAATACTGTTGTTGCATCTAAATGAGCAAATGTTGTTGCTGGAGCTGGATCAGTTAAATCATCAGCGGGTACATAAACCGCTTGAATTGAAGTAATAGAACCTTGCGTTGTTGAAGTAATACGCTCTTGTAACGCACCCATTTCTGTTGCTAAAGTCGGTTGGTAACCTACAGCTGATGGCATACGACCTAATAAAGCAGATACTTCAGAGCCAGCTTGTGTAAAACGGAAAATATTATCGATAAATAATAAAACGTCTTGTTTGTTAACATCACGGAAATATTCAGCCATAGTTAAAGCCGTTAAACCTACACGCATACGTGCTCCTGGAGGTTCATTCATTTGACCATATACTAAAGCTACTTTAGATTCAGAGAAATTTGTTGAATTAATTACACCTGATTCTTTCATTTCTTCGTATAAATCATTACCTTCACGTGTACGTTCACCTACACCACCAAAAACAGAAACACCACCGTGTGCTTTGGCAATATTATTAATTAATTCCATAATTAATACTGTTTTACCTACACCAGCACCACCGAATAAGCCAATTTTACCACCACGACGGTATGGAGCTAATAAATCTACAACTTTAATACCAGTTTCAAAAATTGATGGTTTTGTTTCTAATTCTGTAAAAGCGGGAGCATCACGATGAATTGGTAAAGTTTGATCTAATGAAACATCACCTTGCTCATCTACAGGCTCACCAATTACATTAAAAATTCGTCCTAATGTTGGAGTACCAACTGGAACACTAATTGGAGCACCTAAATCTAATGCTTCAACACCCCGTTTTAAACCATCGGTTGAACGCATTGATACTGCACGTACTTTATTATCACCTAATAATTGTTGAACTTCAACAATGTTTCCTAACCCATCTGCAGTTTCAATTTTAATTGCACTGTAAATTGGTGGTAAGTTTCCAGATGGAAATTCAATATCTAAAACTGGACCAATAATTTGACAAACGTAACCTTTATTTGTAGTTTCTACCATTTTGATTTAAAATATTTTAAATATTTAAGAATAAATATACTTTCAGAATTCAACAAATTATTCAAAACAATAACAAATTTAAAATTTATTAACTATCTACCATTGTACACCAAAATAACTCGAATTCTTGAATAAAATGTTTTCTATCTTTGACTCATTAGTTTTATTTAAAAAGAATCTAATGATTTCGCGCGGCCTGTTATTCTTAGCCAATTACGTGCTCTCGGATAGTTATCTGGTGCTAATTTAAGGGCTTGGTACCAATATTCTGCTGCTTTATCAAATAAACCTTTTGCTAATTCAATATATTCATATTCTTCTGATATTTCCATCTCCGAATCATAATCTTGGGAAGCCATTTCTAGAGCTAATAACCCTTGTCTATGATAAATAGCTGCAATATTATTTAAAGCTTGTGGTAAATTTGAATTCAACGAAACGGCCTGATGATAATATTCTAAAGCTCGGGGATAATTTTCGTTTTTAGCATAAATTAAACCAATATTATATAATGTATAACTTCGATCATATTGATCTTCATCCAAGTATAGTGATTCATAATAATTTTCTAATGCTTCTGCATAATCCCCTTCAGCTTGTGCCGCCATACCAGCTTTATAGTATGCAAAAGCTTGTTTTTCTTGCTTACTCGCAGGTAAAAGTTTTAAAATTAGATCTGAAATAACTGTAAAGACTCGATCAATAAAATTTCGTACTCCCATAAGCTCGAACTCCTCCTTATGTCATCTTCCTAAACTCTAATTAAAGTTCATTAGAAGCTACAAATGGTAATAATGACAAAATTCGTGCACGTTTAATTGCATTTGAAATTTGACGTTGTTGTTGAACAGTGACACCAGTAGCCCGACGAGGAAGAATTTTACCTTGCTCAGTAATAAATAACTTTAATAAATCAATATCTTTATAATCAATTTTTTGATTGATTCCAATAGGTGATAATTTTTGTTTTTGTGCTAACATAATTTTATTTTATTTCTTTATGAATAGTAGGTTTGTTACAATGTGGGCAATATTTTTTAAGTTCAATCCGTTCAGGATTATTTCGTCGGTTTTTTTGCGTTAAATATCTTGAAACACCAGTAGAACGTTTATTTGTATTTGTTCTACATTCGGTACATTCTAAAGTAATTAATATTCTAGTACCTTTATTTTTTGCCATATAAATTCCTATAATGTAATGAATTTGTAATAGTATTTTTAATATACTATATTGCCTAAATATTCTTATCTTATCAAGGGTTTAATGTTTTATTTATAAAAATTTTGATACCATAAAATTATTAGAGATAAAAACTTCCAATTTTTGCTTAAATATATTATATTTTATTAAACAGAAACATAAAATTAACTATCCTAGAAATATTAACATACATATATAACTTCTATTTATGGCTAATAACAAATCAGCAAAAAAACGTATTTTAATAACTAAACGAAATACTCTTCAAAACCGTTTTTATAAAAGTTCAGTTCGAACATTAACTAAAAGATTTTTAAGAGATTTAGAAAGCTATAAAATCTCGCAAAATAATGATGATAGAGAAAAGATTGCAACTGTTCTTAGTTCAATCTATAGTTTAATCGATAAAGGTTCAAAAAAAAATGTTTATCATAAAAATACTGCAGCAAGAAAAAAATCAAAATTAGCGGCTTTATTAAAAACTACATAATGGAAATCAATTAAAACATACTAATTAAAATAACCTACTTTATTAACACCAAATTATTAATTTAAAAATTAGGTTATTTTAATTAATAAATAAAGTTATCGTCCTATAATAGATATAATATTTTTTCCTAAAAAATTATTTTTAAAATTGATTTAACAATCTAAAATTTTTTGAATAGTCACCCTAAGCCCAATTTTAGAAATCTACTAACTCAAAATAAAAAAATTAAGATTTTAAATTAGTTTCCCTAACAGCAAATTTAAATCAAATACGATAACTATTAAACTTAAAATCATTTACCATTAAAACTTCTCAACAAATATATGATGAATTACACAACTGCTCTACCTGATTTTATTGAAATGCAACGAGTAAGTTTTTGTTGGTTTATTGCTCAAGGATTAACTGAAGAATTAAATACTTTTTCTCGAATTTATGACTTTAGTCAAAATACTGAATATGTTTTATTTGGCCAAGAATATAGTTTAGTAAAACCTATTTACAATGTAGTGCGAGCTAAAAAATATACTGCAAACTATTCAGCCCAACTTGTTATTCCTTTAGAAGTAAGAAATAAAAAAACCAATACAATTAAATATCATAGTAAATTTCCAATCGTTAACTTACCTTTAATGACAAGTTCGGCAACTTTTGTTATTAATGGATGTGAACGAGTTATTGTTAGTCAAATTATTAGAAGTCCTGGAGTTTACTTTGAAAAAAATAAACATCAAAAGAAAAAAAAAAAAATTAAACCAATAATTTCTAGTGAACTTGGAAAACTAAAAAATTTTACACCACCAAGTGAAATTTTACCTACTGAAAGTCGATTATATTTTTTAAAACCAACTTTTAAAAAAAAATTAATCAGTGATAAAAAAAAGAAAATAAAGTTTATTAGAACAGAAGAATATTGGAATTGGAAAGGAGACTCAATTAATCGTTATTCATTTAAAGAAATAAAAGAGAATGACGTAAAGTTTAATACTTCGTTTATTGAACATTTTAAAATTTATAAAAGTTTAACAAAAGTTAACAACGTAGTTATAAAAAAGAAACGAATTAAAATTTTTTTAAAATGGTTAGCTTATAATGATACAACCCGATTACGAAAAAATAAAGCTATAATATATGATTTAATTAACTCTTTCAATTTATTAACTAAAGCTACTATAAAATATAAATTATTAAAAGAAAAAAATAATAAAATTGCGAATAATGTTATTTTAGTACATTCAAAACAAGTTAAAAAAATATATGATCGATTAATTCAAAAGTCTAAAAATTTATTCAGCTTAAATATAAATAAACAAATTTTACTTTTTTTACTTCGAGATCTAGATAATTTTAACCAGTTGAATCATTTTAACTTTTTAAAGTTAAACGTGCAGCCAAAAATTGAGCTAGTACTAAATAATAACAAATTACAATCAACGATCTATTTTACAAATAGTTTTAAAGAACTTATCAAATTTAAATATAATTTCACTAAAAAAGAAAAAGATAAAAAAAAAAATCAATCCCAAGCCCGAATTTTTAAAAATAAAACAAAATATTTAAAAACAAAATCTAAAATTATTCAATATAAAGATGACCATTTAATAAAAGATATATATAAAAAAAAATATGAGGAAAAAGAATTATATACAGCAACATTAATCCCAGAATATGGTTCATGGATTCGATTTGGATTTCAAAAAAATACAAAAATTAATGTTTCAAAATATCCAATAAAAAATCAAGAAGAAGAAATAATTATTCAATTGGATAAAGTGACTCAAAAACCAATTATTCATTTATTAAAAGAAATGGGAGTAACAGATTTAGAAATTTGTCAAAATTTACAAAATTCGGAATTCTTTTATTTTAATAAACCATTACTAACAACTTCAATATCTGAACCTAATAAACTTCTTCGTTTTAATTTAAATAAACATTATTACAAAAATATTTCCGAATTTTCACGTATTTTTGATCCAGCATATTATCGTATAGGAAAAATTGGTCGTTCAAAACTAAATAATCGATTAGATCTAAATCTTTCAACTCGAATTACAACAATTACCTACGAAGATATTTTTGCGATAATTGATCAATTGATTATTTTATCAACTTCAAAACAAGTGAGTGATGATATTGATCATTTAAAAAATCGACGCGTTCGTTCAGTGGGCGAATTATTACAAAATTTATTTAGAATTGGATTCCAAAGATTATTACGCAAATTAAGAAGTCAAACTAATAAAACATATTCAAGTCAATTGTCTAGTTTTAATATTATTGGTGCTACAATTAGGGAATTTTTTGGTTCAAGTCAATTATCGCAATATATGGATCAGACCAACCCTTTATCATCATTAACACATAGACGGCGTATTAGTGGACTTGGCCCTGGGGGTTTTGATAGAGATAGAATTAGTTTTGCAGTTCGCGATATTCATCCAAGTCATTATGGACGAATTTGTCCAATCGAAACTCCTGAAGGGCAAAATGTTGGATTAATAGCTTCATTAACAACATGTGCCCGAGTTAATACTTCAGGATTCTTAGAAACACCGTTTTGGCGAGTAATTAATGGAAAAGTCATTAAAACAGGAAATCCTATTTATTTAACAGCAGATATTGAAGATTTTTATAAAATTGCTCCAGCAGATATTTCTACTAATGAGGAAAATTATTTAACAAAGAATCTTATTCCAATAAGATATAAACAAGATTTTTTAACAGTCACACCATCAGAAGTTGACTTTATTGCTGTTTCACCAATTCAAGTTGTTTCAGTTGCAGCATCTTTAATTCCATTTTTTGAACATGATGATGCGAACCGAGCACTTATGGGTTCTAATATGCAACGACAATCCGTTCCTTTACTATTACCACAAAAACCAATTGTTGGAACAGGTTTAGAAAATCAAATTGCTTTAAATTCTGGGATGGTAATTAATGCTCAAAAATCAGGTATTATTGAGTCCGTAACTGCAGATAAAATAATTGTTCTTGAAGATTCTGGTAGGCACTATAAATATGATTTACAAAAATATCAAAGATCAAATCAAGAAACCTGTATTAATCATCGCCCAATAGTTTGGGAAGGTCAAAAAGTTAAATCTGGACAAATGTTAACTGATGGACCCGGTATAGTGAGTAGTGAACTTTCGTTAGGACAAAATGTACTCGTTGGGTACATGCCATGGCAAGGCTATAATTTTGAAGATGCAATTTTGATAAATGAACGTTTAGTTTATGAAGATGTTTTTACTTCAATTCATATTGAACGATATGAAATTGAAATCGATCGAACAGCCGAAATGTCAGAACAAACAACAAATAATATTCCTAATTTGAGTTTAAGTGATGTTCAACATTTAAATGAAGATGGAATCGTTACTATTGGTACATTTGTAAAACCAGGAGATATTTTAGTCGGGAAAATTGTTCCTAAAGATGATTCTGAACAATTACCAGAATCAAAATTACTTAGAGCAATTTTTGGAGCTAAAGCAAAAGGAGTACGGGATACATCTTTTAGAATGCCGGAAGGAGAATATGGTAGAGTTATTGAAACTTTAACTTTTAATCGACGAACAAAATTAGCTTATAAATTTGAAAAAATTCAAATTTTTATTGCACAAATAAGAAAAATTCAAGTTGGAGATAAAATTGCAGGTCGTCACGGGAATAAAGGTATTATTTCACGAATTTTACCTCGACAAGATATGCCGTTCTTGCCTGATGGAACACCAATTGATATTATATTAAACCCATTAGGAGTTCCTTCGCGAATGAACGTAGGTCAATTATATGAATGTTTATTGGGATTAGCAGGTCATAAATTAAACCGACGGTTTAAAATTTTACCATTTGATGAAATGTATGGAACTGAAGTTTCACGTATTTTAATTAATAAAAAATTACGAGAAGCATCTATAGAAAACAATGAAGCATGGCTTTTTAATCCATATTCTCCTGGAAAAATGGTATTACTTGATGGAAGAACAGGTAAAGAGTTTGATAATCCAATTACTGTTGGAAATGCATATATGTTAAAATTAATTCATTTAGTTGACGATAAAATGCATTCAAGAGCTACAGGACCTTACTCATTAGTAACCCAACAACCTTTAGGTGGCAAAGCTCAACATGGAGGTCAGCGATTTGGCGAGATGGAAGTTTGGGCACTCGAAGGTTTTGGCGCTTCGTTCACATTAAAAGAACTTTTAACAATTAAATCAGACGATATGCAAGGAAGAAATGAAACTTTAAATGCCATTATTAAAGGACAACCAATTCCAACTTCAGGTATACCTGAATCATTTAAAGTTTTAGTTCAAGAATTACGATCAATTGGGTTAGATATGAGTACTTATAGAATTGATGACTTCAGTTCAAATCAATCTTACGAAGTGGAATTAAATTTAATTGAAAAATATAATCCTTTATTAAAAACATTTTCTCCATCATCAAATATAAATAATATTTCATTTTAAAATTTAAATATGATACGCTCTGAAAAAGAATTTGATTATATCAAAATAAAATTAGCTTCTCCTATGAGGATATTACAATGGTCTCATCGAAAATTACCTAATGGGCAATTTGTTGGAGAAGTTCAAAAATCCGAAACAATTAATTATAGAACATTTAAACCTGAAATGGATGGTTTATTTTGCGAAAGAATTTTTGGTCCAAGTAAAAGTTTAGAATGTGCGTGTGGAAAATACAAACGAGTTAGATATGAAGGATTAATTTGTGAACGGTGTGGTGTTGAACTAACTGAATCACGTGTTCGACGTCATCGGATGGGCCATATTAATTTAATTTATCCAGTAACTCATGTTTGGTATACTAATAGTCGTCCAAATTATATTGCTTTATTACTTGAAGTTGAACAGTGTGAGAAACGTTTAGATACTGGTTGGACTGAATTCACAGATTCAAAAGAAAATAAAGAAAAAGAAAATAAAGATATACTTGAATCTCCATTTTCGGATATCGAATGTAAGACTTACCTTGCAAATCCCAAAGCTCTTATCAATTGTAAAGAATTTTTAAAAGAAAAATTAAAAGCAAAAAAATCTAATATTGTAAATGCATATGATGAACGAATAAAAAGAATCAAATTAGCTTCTCTGGCTTATTTTATTGCAGAAGATGAAATTGCATTTTATGGATTACATTGGGATTTACAACAATATCGTCGTTGTAGGGAATTAGGATTTACTGGTTATCCTTTAAAACCATATTCTAAATATCGTAACAGACGTCGTAATACACCCAAATATTTATTAAGAGCAACACCGAATTATTTAATTGGGGCTGTTTTAATTAAACAAGAATTAGAACGATTAAATTTAGATCAAGAAATTATGAAAACGCGAAATTTTATTATGTTATGTAGTAAAGTATTGCACAAAGAAAAACCATTTTACAATTTTTCACATTGGTCTAGGAAATGGGAATATCAACGTATTTATAAATTAAGAGATCAATCAATTAAACGGATTCGAATTTTAGAAAACTTATTAACGACAGGTGCAAATCCAGCATGGATGATTATAACAATATTACCTGTTATTCCACCTGCTTTACGTCCAATGATTCAACTTGAAGGAGGTCGGTTTGCAACTTCAGACTTAAATGAATTATATCGACGTATCATTACAAGAAATAATCGTCTTCTTCGATTATTAGAAATCGATGCTCCACAATTAATAATTCGAAATGAAAAAAGGATGTTACAAGAAGCAGTCGATACACTAATTGATAATGGAAAACGCGGAAAAATAGCTTTAAGTGCTAATAATCGTCCTTTAAAATCCTTATCAGATATCATTAAAGGAAAACATGGTCGTTTTCGTCAAAATTTACTTGGAAAACGTGTTGATTATTCTGGACGATCGGTAATTGTTGTTGGTCCAAGTTTAAAATTAAATCAATGCGGGTTACCGTATGAAATGGCCATTGAATTATTTCAACCTTTTATAATTCGAGAATTAATTAATCAAGGTTTAGCAAGTAATATGAAAGTTGCAAAAAATTTATTGCAACAAAATGAACCCATTATCGACCCTGTACTTGATAAAGTCTTAGCAAATCATCCTATTTTTTTAAATCGAGCACCAACATTACATAGATTAGGAATTCAAGCATTTGAACCAATTATTGTACAAGGAAGGGCTATTAAACTTCATCCTTTAGTTTGTTCAGCTTTTAATGCAGATTTTGATGGAGATCAAATGGCTGTACATATCCCTCTTTCTTTAGAAGCTCAAGCAGAATGTTATATGTTAATGTTAGCACCATATAATTTTTTATCACCTGCAAATGGAGAACCGATTATTATGCCAAGTCAAGATATGGTATTAGGTTGTTATTACTTAACCGTAAATAACATTCCCGGGTTATTAGGTTCCAATCATTATTTTTCTGACCTAAACGATGTTATTCTAGCTTATAATCAAGATCAAATCGAAATTCATACTTCAATATGGGTTAGATATAAAAGTAAAATTCCAAATACCTCGAATTTGATAAAAAAAATAATATTAAACGATCAAAGTTCAATTGAATACTATGAAAACCTTCAAATTCGTAAAGATAAAAACAATGAAATAATGGTTCAATATTTGCAAACTACAACTGGTCGTGTTCTTTTAAACTATACAATTCAAAAAACATTAAATATTAAATTATAAAAATTGAAAATCTTTGAATTTATCAAATACAATCGAATAAAAGAATTATGAAAGATTATATTTATCAAAATACACTAATTAATAAAAAACAATTAAAAGAATTACTAGCATGGAGTTTTTCACAATACGATTCTATGAAAGCTTCTTTATTAGCTGATGAATTAAAATATTTAGGGTTCAAATACGCAACACAAGCTGGAATTTCGATTAGTATTGAAGATCTAAAGGTCCCATCCACAAAAAATGAAATGCTTGAAAAGGCAAATAAAGATATATTAAATGCAGAAAAAATTTGTCTAAAAGGTAAAATTACCGATGTCGAAAGGTTTCAAAAAATTATTGATACTTGGAGTATTGCTAGTGAATCATTAAAAGATAATGTAGTTTCATATTTTAAAACCTATGATCCACTAAACTCGGTTTATATAATGGCGTTCTCAGGTGCCAGAGGAAATTTATCGCAAGTTCGACAATTAGTAGGTATGCGAGGCCTTATGGCAGATCCAAGTGGAGAAATTATGCGAGTACCAATTAAAAAAAATTTTAGAGAAGGACTAACAATCACTGATTATTTAATGTCAGGATACGGTGCTAGAAAAGGGATTGTAGATACAGCACTAAAAACTGCAAACTCTGGGTATTTAACGCGTCGTTTAATTGATATTGCACAAGATATTATAATTCGCGAGAAAGATTGTTCAACAGTTGCGTCTTTTACTATTGATACTACTAATAAACTTGAAACTGAACAAATTGTAGGAAGAATATTGCAAAAGCCCGTTTATAGTGTAAAGAATAAAAAATTGATTGCAACTGTTAATACACAAATAACTTTAAATTTACTTGACTTATTTAAACGAGAACAAGTTACAACATTTCATATAAGATCACCGTTAACTTGTAATTTATATCATTCTATTTGTCAAATGTGTTACGGCTGGGACTTATCTAATCAAAATTTAGTTGATTTGGGAGAAGCCGTAGGAATTCTTGCCGGACAATCCATTGGTGAACCTGGTACACAATTAACAATGAGAACCTTTCATACAGGTGGTATTTTTACTTCAGAGGCACGACAACAGATTATTAGTCCGATAAACGGCGTCATTAAATTTTCAAAACTTTTAAAAACAATAATATTACGAACAAACCGTGGTGATGACGTTCTTTTAACAAAAAATTCAGGCTCATTAATTTTAATTCCAGAAGAACAAAATCAAGAGATTATTCAAATTGAATTATTAAGAAATACAATTTTATTTGTAAAAAGTAATCAATATATTAAAAAATCTTCAATAATTGGGGAATTAAATACTACTGATAAACAAATATTAACAGAAAGAAAACCAGTTCTAAGTGATACTGCAGGGGAAATTTTCATTCCTAAATTAAAAACAACAAGAAATTTAATTACCCAAAATAGATTACTATGGATTTTATCTGGTCAAGTTTATCAAGCTCCAAGTAATTCTTTTTTAAATTTTTATACAGATCATAAAATTAATAAAAATAGTTATATTTTTAGAACGAAAATAATAAACGAATATTGTGGATACATTAAAATTTTTAACAAAAAATCTAATTTATTAGACCAAAGGATTCAAATTACAAATAATAATTATTATTTAGACAACGCTTCTATTCAAAAAATTAAGACACCAAAAATCAATAAAAATTATTTACTTCTATGTAATCAATTAAAATACTTATTACTCTTAAAAGATACAAATTCTAAAAGTTGGAAAGAAGTTAAAAATTTTAAACATTTTGCAATCGCTTTGACAAATAAGTTTAAAACTCTAACTGGTGGAATTGCTTATTATGATTATCGCCTTAAACAAAGACGAACTCATCGTGATCCTTTAATTTCGTATCATATTCCTTATGAAATAAGTAAAGAAGAATATGATAAAATCAACAAAAATCATTATCAACATTATTTAATAAATTTAGAAACAAAAATTAAAAAAAGTAATTTTAATTTTTACCAAAATTTATTAAATTACCAAGAAATGGAAAGTATTTTTTTAAAATTAAAATTAAAAAAGAAAATTTGCCACAATTCGTTAATCTGGCTTTCAGAAGAAAATTATAAAGTTAATTGTGATAAAAATATTTTACTTGTTGAGAATGGAAATTTTATTTCAAAAAATTTTGAAATTATTCCAAATATTGTTTCAAAAACAGCAGGAATTATAAAAGTTTCACAAAAAAATAATATCATTGAAGAAATTGCCATTAAAGCAGGATTTGTTTATCAAGGAAAACAATTTCAACATTTAGATAAGAAAGTTTTTTATCCAGGTGAAATAATTTTCAATAATATTGAAATAAATCAACCTTCATTATGTGAAAATATAACAACTAAATCAAATAGTCAATTATTAATTCGTCCGTTTGATATATATGAAATTCCAAAAGAAAAAGAGATAAAAATATCTTTTGGTCTTAAATCAAATTTAGAATCAATATTTAAGATTAGTAATAAAATTAATTATTTATATAAACCAAATCAAGAAATCAAAACTGCTAATAGTATTGAGTTAATTTCTGAAATTGTAAGTTTACAACCAAGAAATGCCATTCAAAATAATCTTACAGTTAATATAAGTAATACTTTTAAAACTAATCAAGTCAATCTAAAAATTTCTGAAAAACTAAGCTTAAATCAATACATTCCCGCTCATTTAAAATATACTAATTTACAATCTTGTTTACTTGTTGATCCAAACCAATATATTGATACATATACAACATTAGGCTATCTTGAATCACGAATAACAAATTCATTAGAAATTGTAAAATTTAAGTCAAAACGGTCAAACAAAAAACAAGTCTTTTTAATATCTAATCATGATTGTATTAGAGTTAAAAAAGAAAAAGAAAACACTAAAACCGTTAATGAATTAATTGTTGATAAAATTAATGTAAATGAAATTGGAAAAGTATTAATTGATAACGGAAAATTTTTAACAATCCAAAAAGGACGCCCTTATTTTTTCCCAAACTGTCAAATTGAAGATTCAAAAGAAAAAGTTGATCTACAATATAAATTTATTAACCGTCATAATAATATACTCAATAATCAAAAAAAAATTTTTTTAAATTATTACGATATTACAAAACGATCGTTAGTCGAACGTTTAGATCCAAATAAAAAATTTTCTGGATTTAAAATTAAATTTTCAAAAATGTTTATCAAAAAAAATGGGAAATTCTATAGTTCAGCTATTCCTTTATTTTTAAAAAATTTTGTATTATTAAAAAAAGAAAATCTTCCTTCAAATAATGAAGAAACAATAAATATTATTGATAATATAAAGATTCAAAACACAGAATTTAAAGTTAAACAATGTTTACCATTATTATTAAAAAGTTCAGAATTAATCCCCAATAAAATTAAAAAAACAACATCATTCGATATTAATTTAACAGGTTTAAAATTTTTAAAATTTCCATTCAATAAATCAATTGGAATTCATTCAATAACAGAAGATTATTTCGAACAGGAAGTAAATAATGTTTATTGTAAAAATGGTGAATTTATTGAAAAAGGTGAAGTTATTGGATTGTTAAATTTTGAAAAAGAAATTACTGGAGATATTGTTCAGGGTTTACCGAGAATTGAAGAGTTATTAGAAGCTCGAAAAAAGAAACCTATCAATAAACATTTAGCCAGTAACCAAAAAAAAAGTTTATTAATTCAAAAAACGAGTATTGATTCTAATTTTGAATTTAGAAAATTAGGAACAACTATTAAAGAAAACGACAAGATAAATCCTCATAATTTATTAAAAATTTATTTTAATTACTATGGAATAAAAAAACAATTCTTTTCAAAAAAAGAAGCTTTTGTTATGTCATATCGTCTAACAAATAACTATGAAGCAAGTTATCGAACATTTAAAAAAATTCAATTATTAATTTTAAATGCCGTTCAATCAGTTTATCAATCACAAGGTGTTTCAATTGCAAATAAACATTTAGAAGTTATTATTAAACAAATGACAACAAAAGTTTTAATTACTCATGAGGGTCATACACCCCTATTACCTCGAGAAGTTGTTGATTTATATCATATACAATATATTAATCAAATTATAGAAGACCATAATAAAAGACCCGCATATTATGTACCATTATTATTGGGAATTACAAAAGCTGCTTTAAACAACCCAAGTTTTATTTCAGCTGCAAGTTTCCAAGAAACGACAAGAGTTTTAACAAAAGCTGCTATAGAAGGTCGTGTAGATTGGTTAAGAGGTTTAAAAGAAAATATTATTATTGGTCATTTAATACCAGCAGGAACAGGTTATCAAAGTTATGAAAATTGTTTTAATTCAACTCTCTTTTATAAATCAAAAATTAGTGTAGAAACAAATAAAATGAAAACTTGGAGTTAATTCTTTTCAATCTGTTAATGTTCTTTTATACTAAAAGAAAATCTTATTTATTTACTTAGGGAGTTATAAAAAATTATGGCTGATATTAACTTAGCCCAATTATTAGAAGCAGGGGTTCATTTTGGACACAAAGCTTATCGTTGGAATCCAAAAATGTTCCCGTATATTTATACGGAAAGAAATAATATTCATATACTAGATTTAGTACAAACTGCACAATTATTAAAACGCGCAAATGCATATGTACAAAACGCTGCTTCTGAAGAACAAACCTTCTTATTTGTTGGAACAAAAAGACAAGCAAGTGCAGTTGTAGCTCAAGAAGCAAAACGTTGTAATTCATATTATGTCAATCATCGTTGGTTAGGTGGTATGTTAACAAATTGGGTTACATTAAAAAGTAGAATTGAGCGTTTAAAAAATTTAGAACAACAAGAAGCTGATGGAATTTTTAATTTATTACCTAAAAAAGAAGCTTCATTACGTTTAAAAGAATTAGAGAAATTGCGTAAGCATTTAAATGGTGTCAAAAACATGACAAAATTACCTGATGTTGCAATTATTATTGATCAAAAACGAGAAATGACGGCAATCCAAGAATGTAGAAAATTAGAAATTCCTATTATTTCTATTTTAGATACTAACTGTGATCCAGATTTAGTTAATATTCCAATCCCTGGAAATGACGATGCAGTCCGATCTATTAAGTTAATTTTAAGCTCATTAGCTGACTCAATAAATAAAGGTCGTTTATAAAAAAATATTAAATAACGATAGCTAAAATTTAAAAGCTATCGTTATTAAAAACAATTATGTTAATGAAACTTTTCCACCTGCTTCTTCAATTTGTTTTTTTACATCTTCTGCGGCTTCTTTACCTAATGCTTCTTGAACCATTTTAGGAGTTGATTCTACAAGTTCTTTTGCTTCTTTTAAACCTAAACCGGTAATTGTTCGAACTACTTTTAATACAGCGATTTTTTTATCCGCAGGAACTTCATCTAACATTACATTGAATTCGGTTTTTTCTTCTACTTCTTCGGCAGCCGCTACAGGAGCAGCCATCATCATTCCACCACCAACACTTGCAGATGCATCAACACCAAAAGTTTCTTCAATTGCTGATACTAATTCTGATGCTTCTAATAAAGTTAATGTTTTTAATTCTTCAACGATTTGATTAATTTTTTCTGACATAATAATTTTTTATGTAATATATATATAAGTTTTAAATTTTTTGATAACTTAATGCAATTGACTCTTAATCAAAAACATTTAAATCTAATTGAATAGAAGGTCCCATACTAGTACAAATAAATAAACTTTTGAAATATTTACCTTTTACACCAGACGGACGATTTTGTTCTATTGATTTATATAATGATGATAAATTTTCCATTAATTGATTTTTTGAAAAGTTAGCTTTCCCAAAACTTACATGAACAACGCCTGTTTTATCAGCTTTGTATTCAAATTTACCTTTTTTAAAATCAGATAATGTTTCTGTTAAAGTTGTACTAACAGTTCCGGATTTCGGTGATGGCATTAAACCTTTTGGCCCTAAAACTCGACCAAGTTTTGCCAATTTCGGCATCATATCGGGTGTTGCAATCAATAAGTCAAAATTTATATTACCTTGACTAATATCATCAATTAAATCTTGACTACCAACAATATCGGCTCCTGCTTCACTTGCTTCATTAAAATTGGCTTCATTAGTTAAAACAGCAATTCTTACCGACTTACCTACTCCATGCGGTAAAGTTACAGTTGTACGAAGTTGTTGATCAGCATATTTTGGATCAATATTTAAATTCGCATGTAATTCAACGGATTCAATAAATTTTGCCGTTGCTGTTTCTTGAAGCAAATTAATTGCTTCTTCTAAACTTGAATGAACCACATTTTTAGTTTTTTTAAGGTTTTCATTTTGACGTCGGGATAATTTTCGCATATAATTTCTTTGTTAAAAACTGATAAACTTAAATATTAATCTACAATTGTAATACCCATATTTCGGGCTGTTCCTTCAACAATTCGTATTGCACTACTAATTTCAGTAGTATTTAAATCTGGTAATTTAATATTAGCGATTTCTTCTAATTGCACTTTCGTTACCGACCCTACATTTACACGATTGGGTGTTGATGAACCTTTTTTAACTTTTGCCGCATTAGCTAATAAAACAGATGCTGGTGGTGTTTTAAGAATAAATGTATAACTTCGATCTTCATAAACTGAAATTTCGACAGGAATAATAAGACCACTCTTTTCAGCTGTTCGCGCATTATATTCTTTACAAAATGCAGCAATATTTACACCATGTTGACCTAAAGCAGGTCCGACAGGAGGAGCTGGAGTAGCTTTTCCAGCAGGTAATGCTAATTTAATCAATGCGGTTATTTTTTTTGCCATATATATTATTTTTATATCTTGATAAAATAGAGATAGAGAATTTTAACTTTAATGAATTAAGATAAAACTTAAAAAGTTTTTTTGAAAATTATTATTATATATAACAAGTTAAATCTTTAAAAAATCAATTAGTTACGGAAATTTTAAGCAAAGAAAATTCTATTTTAAAATATACTACCTCTTCTAAAAAGAGAAACGCGCCCTGAAGGACTTGAACCCTCGACATCTAATTTTGGAGACTAGCGTTCTACCAACTGAACTAAGGACGCACAAACAAAGTATAATATATAAATCTTTAAAACACAAGATTTTTAACTGTATGATAAGACACAATCAAAATTTATATAAATATGCAAAAGTTTGATTCTAACGAATACTTTTCAATGTCAAAGACTCTACTACCCCATAATTTTATAGCCGAAAAACTTGTATTAAGTTGTTTAATAACTAATTCTGAAGCAATTGAAATTGTAATAAAAACTGTTAGAGTAGAAACTTTTTACTTTTTAAATCATCAAGAAATATATAAAGCTATTCTTGAAATGAATAGAAAAAAAATACCTATAAATGTAATTTCAGTAAATGATTTTTTAAAAGAAAATGGTTATTTAGAAAAAATTGGAGGTACGAAAGTTTTATTAGAACTTCTTAATCAAATTCCTAATTTAGTTTATTTAGAAGAATATCTTGAATTAATTCAAGATAAATTTTTACGTCGTTTATTAATTAATTTAGGCTATGAAGCTATTAATTCAGCTTACATTACAAATATCCCTTTAGAAAAAGTTTTAACTGATTTTGAAAAAAAATCATTTGAATTAATTCATTCACGAATTGAGGAAAAAAAATTAAATAGCGCTGAATTGTTTTCAACTATTTTTTATGAATTAAAGCAAAAAGCATTAAAACCAGAACTACCTGGATTAAGTTCAGGATTTTACGATTTAGATTCGTTAACACAAGGATTTCAGAAATCTGATCTTATAATTCTTGCAGGTCGTCCATCTATGGGAAAAACAGCATTTGTTTTAAATATAACGGAAAATATACTAAAAAATTATAAATTACCAATCATCTTTTTTAGTCTTGAAATGTCTAAAGAACAATTAGTATATCGTTTATTAGCAAATGAAACAGGGATCAGTCAAACCCGATTAAAAATCGGAAATTTATATAAAGAAGATTGGCAAAAAATAAAAACGATTATTCAAAATTATTCATGTCTACCCTTATTTATAGACGATCAATCTTATATGACAACTCAAGATATTAGAGGTAAAATAAAAAAGATTTTATTTGAACAAAGCAAAATTGGATTAATTATTATTGATTATTTACAATTATTGTTAACTTCAAATTCAAAATCGGAAAATCGAGTTCAAGAACTTTCACAAATTACACGCTCTCTTAAAAGTATGGCTAAAGAATTTCAAATTCCAATAATTGCTTTATCTCAATTAAGTCGAAATGTAGAAAATCGAATCAATAAGAGACCAGTTTTATCAGATTTACGTGAAAGTGGTTCAATTGAACAAGATGCAGATTTAGTATTAATGTTATATAGAGAAAATTATTATAATTTAACAAAAAATAATAACGAACAAATAACACCTGCTGAATTAATAATTGCAAAGCATCGTAATGGACCTTTAGGAATTATTAATTTATTATTTCAAATCGACCCAACTAAATTTTTTAATAATTTTTCTAATAATTAAAATTATAAATGCCCAGATCCAGATTCGAACTGGAGACACGAGGATCTTCAATCCACTGCTCTACCAACTGAGCTATCCGGGCTCAATATTAATTATACTACATTATCCATAAAATAACAATATTAATATTGTTATTTTATGGATAATGTAGTATAATTAATATTGGATATAGTAAAAATATAATTTATTAAAAAATTCTTAACATGTCAGGATTGTAAAATAGCAGCATACGATTTAAAAATGAATTAGTATTTTTTACTATATCTACTTTTTAAATAAATTTTTAGTATATAAGTTAAAAAAATTAAATAGATTTTAGAATTAAGAAATAAAAAATTGTAATAATCTCATCACCTGATAAATACTTCTTTGATTTATTGTATAAATCGGTATATTTTGTTTATTTGCTAAATTTTTTAATCGAAAATTTTGTCTAAGGTGTTTTTTTAAACCTATAATAAGATTTGCTTGTTTAATTTGAGTTGTAAGAATTACTTTGTCACCTAATTTTACTAGAATTTCACGTATTAAATTTTTAGATAATGAATAAGGATAAATAATTAAAGGTGTTGTTGTTAAATTTAATGAAGTGAAATCATGATTTTTATATCCATTAAACCAATTTTTATAAATTGAAACCATTTCTTTATTTAAAAATTGGGGATTAGTAGGTAAAAAGTCTTTTTGAAGTTTTTTATATTTTATAATTAATTTCTCATTTCTTTTACGACTTCTTACCTGGGAAATATAAAAATTATTACGCAAAATTAAATCAACAGAATTTTCAACGTTTTCATGAATCGTCCAAAAATGTAAATTATTAACTTCAATAGCAAGTTGAAATGCTGGATATGATTTTCGTTCTAAAATACTTTTTTGAGTTCCACGACGTTTTGCTTCTTCATCACTAATTGTAACGTACTGAATTCCACCAATTAAATCTGATAGAGATGGATTTTTAATTAAATTATTTAAAGAATTACCATGTGTTGTCCCCACTAGTTGAACACCTTTTTCAGCAATAGTTCTGGCAGCTAACGCTTCTAATTCGGTACTAATTTCATCAATCACAATTACTTGAGGCATATGATTTTCAACAGCTTCTAACATTATTTTGTGTTGAAGTTCAGTTTTTGGAACTTGCATGCGACGAGCTCGACCAATTCCAGTATGGGGAACATCACTATCCCCAGCAATTTCATTAGAGGTATCAATAATAATTACACGTTTTTCTAATTCATCCGAAAAAACACGAGCAATTTCT
>JALLPE010000129.1:47500-50000 GCA_036940025.1 Conticribra weissflogii
CTTTTAAAGCTGTTTCTGCTTCTTGTGTAAATTGATTTGTTGAAGCAACAGCATCAATATACGTTTTTTGACCAGCTAAAGTTTTTAATAAATTTGCAGAGAATTTTTTCACATCGCTGATTTGTAAATCATCCAAGAAACCATTAATACCTGAATAAATTAAAGCAACTTGTTGTGGTACTGATAAAGGTGAATTTTGTGGTTGTTTTAAAATTTCACGTAAACGTGAACCACGGGCTAATTGTTTTTGAGTTGCTTCATCTAAATCAGAAGCAAATTGAGAAAACGCTTCTAATTCAGCAAATTGCGCCAGTTCTAATTTTAACTTACCAGCAACTTGTTTCATTGCTTTAGTTTGAGCTGCTGAGCCTACTCGTGATACAGAAATACCAACATTAATTGCAGGACGGATACCTGAGTTAAATAAATCATTTGATAAGAAGATTTGTCCATCTGTAATTGAAATTACATTAGTTGGAATATAAGCTGAAACGTCACTTGCTTGTGTTTCAATGATAGGTAAAGCTGTCATACTACCTCCACCTAATGCATCACTAAGTTTTGCAGCACGTTCTAATAAACGTGAGTGTAAATAGAATACATCACCAGGATATGCTTCACGCCCAGGAGGACGACGTAATAATAATGACATTTGACGGTATGCCATTGCTTGCTTAGTTAAATCATCGTAAATGATTAACGTTGCTTTTCCATTATACATAAAGTATTCAGCAAGAGCTGCACCGGCATATGGAGCAATATATTGTAAAGTAGCAGGATCATTTGCACTAGCACTAACAATGATTGTATAGCTCATAGCTTCTTTTTCCTCAAGAACATTTACTACTTGAGCAATTGTAGAGGCTTTTTGACCTACGCCAACATATACACAAACAACATTCTCAGTTTTTTGGTTAATAATTGTATCAACTGCAATTGAAGTTTTTCCAGTTTGACGATCGCCAATGATTAATTCACGTTGACCTCGTCCAATTGGAATCATTGCGTCAATTGAAGTAATACCAGTCTGTAATGGTTCACATACTGATTTACGACTAATGATACCTGGAGCCATTGATTCAACTAAACGAGTTTCTGTTGAAGCAATATCACCTTTTCCATCAATAGGTAGACCTAATGGATTTACTACGCGGCCTAAGAACGCGTCCCCTACAGGAATTTGTGCAATTTGACCAGTAGATTTAACAGTACCACCTTCTAAAATTTGACGACCATTACCCATTAACACCACACCAACGTTATCGTTTTCTAAGTTAAGAGCAATACCAATTGTTTTATCTTCAAATTCTAAAAGTTCTCCACTCATTACTTGATCAAGCCCATAAACACGAGCAATACCATCACCAACTTGTAGAACAGTACCAATATTATCTACTTTAACATCTTGATCATATTGCTCAATTTGTTCACGAATAATACTGCTAATTTCGTCTGGACGAATATTTATCATTGTAGTATTTTTAAGGTAAAAAGTTAATAAAAGATTTTAATTGTTTTTAAATTTCTAAAACACCGTCTAAATGTTTAGCTAAGTTTTCTAATTGATTTTTAATAGTAAAATCAACTACTTTTGAGTTTGTTTTAATTAAAAAACCACCGATCAAGCTTGAATCGACAGTAATAACTAATCGAATTTCCCGAGCATTTGTTAATTCCTTTAATTTTTTAATTAATAAATACTCATGAGATGGTGTAAAAGGATGAGCTGTTATGACTTCAACCATTTTAATTGAAGCAGTTTTATAAATTAACTCTAAGTAGTTTGTGATAATCGATGATAATAAATTAATTCGATCACGTTTTACTAGCACCATTAAAAATTTAAATGTTTCTGAGTTTAATTGTGATTTTAAAGTTTTAGTTAAAAGGCTTTCTTTTTGGTTTGCACTTACAACTGGATTACATAAATATTCTGTTAACTCAGGAGTTTTAGCTAAAAAAGTTTCTAAATTTAAAAAATCAGCCGTAACCTGATGCATAATATTTTGCTCAACAGAAAAATCATATAACGCTCGTGCATAAGGAGTCGCAATTTTAGCTGCTAAAGGATTTACGCTCATAATAAATCTCCTTTTAATTTCTCAGAAAAAATGGCATTCTCATTCAAAATTTCAGTAAGAAATAAAGAGCCTCGATCATTAGAAGCAAATGTTTCTTTAGCTTTCATTGCACTACGTTGTAAAACTAATGAAATTATTTGTTGTTTAACTTCTAAAAAAATTAGGCGTTCTTGAGAACGGAAAGTTGCTATAGCTCTACTAAAACGAGTAGTTAACTCTTTTTTAGCTATATTTACATCTGATTTAAGTAAATTTGTTTTCGCCGTAATAGTTTCATTCCGAATTTCAGAAATAACTACATGTGCTTGGCTTAATTGTTTTTGAGCTTCACTTAAACGTCTATTTGCTTCATTTAATCTATCTTCAGCATCTTGAACACTTTTTACAATTGTGCTCTTTCTTTCTTGTAGAATAGATCC
>JALLPE010000129.1:62500-65000 GCA_036940025.1 Conticribra weissflogii
TGACATGTACCACCACGCCCTGGACCATCACAAGGGAATCGGAATCCTAAATTAGCTTTATCCGGGATTAATTTTGAACTACGTGCGTATAATACACCTTTTAATAGAATTAAAACTGTTACATGAATTGTAAAAGCATGAATATGATGTACCATAAAATCAGCTGTTCCTAATTTAATCGGCATCATTGCAATTTTACCACCCACTTCAATTACATCACCACCGAAAGCATAACTTGTTGTAGCTAAAGCATTTGGTGCTGTTGTTCCTGGAGCTAATAAATGGATATTTTGAATCCATTGAGCAAAAATTGGTTGTAATTGAATAGCTTTATCAGAGAACATATCTTGAGGTCGACCTAATGCACGCATTGTATCATTATGAATATAGAATCCAAACGCATGACAACCTAAGAAAATACAAACCCAATTTAAATGTGAGATAATTGCATCTCGGTGTCGTAAAACACGATCTAATAAGTTATTGTAGTTGTTTGCTGGTGTGTAATCACGAACCATAAAAATAGCACCATGAGCTGCTCCACCTACAACACAAAAACCTCCAATCCACATATGATGTGTAAATAAAGATAATTGTGTAGCATAATCTGTTGCAATATACGGATATGGTGGCATTGCATACATGTGGTGTGCTACAATAATACTTAATGAACCCATCATTGCTAAATTAATTGCTAATTGTGCATGCCATGATGTTGTTAAAATTTCATATAAGCCTTTATGACCTTCACCTGTGAATGGACCTTTATGAGCTTCTAAGATTTCTTTCATATTGTGGCCAATACCCCAATTTGTACGGTACATGTGACCAGCAACAATAAATAATACTGCTAATGCTAAATGGTGATGTGCAATATCACTTAACCATAAACCACCAGTTACTGGATTTAAACCACCTTTAAATGTTAAAAAGTCAGAATATTCACTCCAGTTACCACTAAAGAATGGTGTTAAACCTTTACCAAAACTTGGATACAATTGTGCCATTAAGTCACGATTAATTAAAAATTCATGTGGTAAAGGAATCTCTTGTGGTGAAACCCCGGCATCTAATAGTTTATTAATTGGTAATGCGATATGAATTTGATGGCCAGACCAAGATAAACAACCTAACCCTAATAAACCTGCTAAATGATGATTCATCATTGATTCAGCATTTTGGAACCATTCTAATTTTGGAGCAGCTTTATGATAGTGGAACCAACCAGCAAATAACATAATTGCCGACATCGCTAAACCACCAATTGCAGTCCAATATAATTCTACTTCGCTAGTAATACCTTCTGCTCTCCACATTTGGAACCAACCTGATGTTGTTTGAACACCTTGGAAATTTCCTCCAACATCAGCATTTAAGATTTCTTGACCAACGATAGGCCAAACGACTTGTGAACTTTGTTTAATACTGATTGGATCTGTTAACCAAGCAGAGTAGTTAGAGAAGTATGCACCATGGAAATGCATTCCACTAATCCATAAAAAGATGATTGCTAATTGACCAAAATGTGCACTGAATATTTTACGAGAAACTTCTTCTAATGAATTTGTTTGACTGTCAAAATCATGAGCATCTGCATGTAAGTTCCAAATCCATGTTGTTGTTTTTGGACCTTTAGCTAAAGTTCTTGAAAAATGTCCTGGTTGGGCCCATTTTGCGAAACTAGTTTCGACAGCGTCTTTTTCTACAAAAACTTGTACGTTTTTTGAACGACGCTCTGTTGAGCTTATTGCCATTGATTTTCTCCTTTCGGGAGACGGAAATCTATGAAACTCTCATAAAAAATAAAAAATAGTTAATATGTTTACCTATTTGTTAAATATGAGTTTTCAAAATATATTATACATGATTTTTTCTTTTCTCTCTAAATAAGTTAAAATTTTTTTCTCTTTTTTAAAAAATAGTAATTTTTAAGATTAAAAGTTTGGTTAATTTTTTGACATAAATCGGGATAGTAGGATTTGAACCTACGGCACCCTGCTCCCAAAGCAGGTACTCTACCAAACTGAGCTATATCCCGTTATTGTTATTACAACGTAATAAATTATAGCATAGATATAAAATTATGTTAAGTAATTGTAAGATTCCTAAAAACTCGGTAAAATAGATTTCAAAATAAACTGATCAAATATTTTAGACCTTGGGAGTTTAAGATTTTTTAGTAAAAGAATAAAAAAATTTACTTTTTACTAAAATTCAGTTTAAAGTTTAGTCTGAAAGCCCATTTAAATAATATAGACTTAAACAAAATTTTTTGAAACTTAAAATTATCTATTTACAAAACTTGACAACTTCTAAAGACGTACATATATCTATATGTGTTTGTCTAGGAAATTAAATAAATTATTTTTAAAAATAAATTGAAAGAATGGTTTTGACCGATCGTATTAAAGAAATACAGAGCATATTTTATGATGGTTTTAAATACTTTTTTGAGACCATTGCTAAATTTTTAGGTTATCCAGATGTACGTGGTATGCCA
>JALLPE010000129.1:70000-77500 GCA_036940025.1 Conticribra weissflogii
ATTCGCGCAGTATAGGTGGGAGGCGTTGATTATAATCTTGTGGGATTATTGGAGCCATCAGTGAGATACCACTCTTGTAATGTTAGATTTCTAACTTTGAATCATTATCTGGTCAAAGGACAGTTTCAGGCGGGCAGTTTGACTGGGGCGGTCGCCTCCCAAACGGTAACGGAGGCGTACAAAGGTTTCCTCTGAACGGGTAGAAATCGTATCTAGAGTGTAAAGGCATAAGGAAGCTTGACTGTGAGACCTACAAGTCGAGCAGGGACGAAAGTCGGTCTTAGTGATCTGACGGTACTGAGTGGAAAGGCCGTCACTCAACGGATAAAAGTTACTCTAGGGATAACAGGCTGATCTCCCCCAAGAGTTCACATCGACGGGGAGGTTTGGCACCTCGATGTCGGCTCATCGCATCCTGGGGCGGTAGTACGTCCCAAGGGTTGGGCTGTTCGCCCATGAAAGCGGTACGCGAGCTGGGTTCAGAACGTCGTGAGACAGTTCGGTCCATATCCGGTGTAGGCGTTAGAATATTGAGAGGAGCCTTCTTTAGTACGAGAGGACCGAGAAGGACATACCTCTGGTGTACCAGTTATCGTGCCAACGGTAAACGCTGGGTAGCTATGTATGGAGTGGATAACCGCTGAAAGCATCTAAGTGGGAAGCCCACCTCAAGATAAGTATTCTCATCACGTAAGTGAGTAAGGTCACGGTAAGACTAACCGTTTGATAGGCATTAAGTGTAAGTACAGTAATGTATGTGCTGAGATGTCCTAATAGACCGAGGACTTGAATTTTAAAAATCTTTAAGATATCTTAATATCTTAAAGATTTTATGCTTTGGTGTTTTTAGTGTACTGAACGGAACCACACTGATCCATCTCGAACTCAGTTGTGAAACGTTATAAATCGACGACAATACTTGGGGGGGGACCTCCTGGGAAGATAGTTCAATGCCAAAGTTTTAATTAATCGAATAAGACAATTTAGTTATAAGTAACTTATTTATAAAAATTTTAGTCAAAGTAAAAAAAATTATTCTTAAAAAATATTTTAAGTTTTATATATAATATTAAGTATAATACTAGTCATTAATATTATTTTCTGTATTTAAATTTTTAACATTTCTAGAGGACTATCAGTTATGGATACTCGTTTACTAGTAATTGGTGCACCTGTTTTAGTAGCAGCATCATGGGCTTTATATAATATTGGTCGTTTAGCAATTCAACAACTTCAACGTTTATCGCGTTAAAAAAACATTACAAGGCTAAAAAAACTAAAAATAGTCTTGTAATTTTTTAACATTTCAAAAATTTTTGTATGTCGATTAAAGGTAACAGAATTTAACGTTTTATTAACAATCAAGTTAGTTTTTTTTACTAAATTTTTTTTAATATTTCTTAAACCTAATAAGAACAAATGTAGACAAATTAAATTCTATTTTGTACAATAAATTTAAATTAAAAAGCTATCTCAAATAAAGCTAAAAAATCATGGCTGTACCTAAAAAACGGACATCAAAAGCAAAAAAAAATAGTCGTAAAGCTAATTGGAAAAGAAAAGCCGCAAAGTCAGCACAAAAATCTTTATCATTAGCAAAATCAATTTTACGAGGGAAAACTACTAGTTTTGTATATCGTCTTTACGTAGATGAATAGATTTGAAATTTTCTTAGTATAAATTTAAACATATATTAAGAAAATCTCATCCTTACTACTGAGTAGGGAACAATAAGGTTTAATTTCCGTATTTTAATAGTACCTTGTTATTAAACTAATAAATACGAGTAGCGGATGTGGCGAAATTGGTAGACGCGCTAGATTTAGGTCCTAGTAACTTTTGTTTTGAGAGTTCAAGTCTCTCCATCCGCAATTAAAAAAAATCTTTAATTAACTTCTTGGATATTTGTTATATGGTTCTTCCATTTACTCTACAACAATTACGTATTTTTAAAGCCATTGCTTCTGAAAAAAGTTTTAGTCAAGCAGCCGAAATCTTATTCGTTTCTCAGCCCTCATTAAGTAAACAAATTAAAACTTTAGAAAATCGTTTAGGAATTTTATTATTAAACCGAATTAATAATAAAATATCTTTAACTGAAGCGGGGCTAGTTTTTCTTCAATATTCGGAACGAATACTTGCTTTATGTGAAGAAAGTTGTCGGGCCTTAAATGATTTAAAAGATGGCGAACGAGGAAATTTAAAAGTTGGAGCAAGTCAAACGATTGGAGCTTATTTAATGCCACGTGTCTTGACCTTATTTGCTCAAAGTTATCCACAAATTAATTTAAATATCGATGTTGATTCAACAAGAATTATTGCAAAAAAAGTTGCTGATCAAATTATTGATATTGCTGTTGTAGGTGGAGATATTCCAACTAGTTTAAAAAAAAATTTGGAAATTGAAGATTTTGTTGAAGATGAACTAATCTTAATAATCCCGAAATCACATCCATTTGCAAGAAAAAAAAAAAAAAAAATTAGTAAAGAAGATCTTTACCATTTAAATTTTATAACATTAAATTCTAATTCTACAATCCATAAATTTATTGATAATATCTTGATCCAAAATAATATTCAAACTAAACAATTTAATGTCATTATGGAGTTAAATTCGATTGAAGCTATAAAAACAGCTGTAAGCTTAGGCTTAGGAGCTGCTTTCGTATCTTCTTCGGCAATAGAAAAAGAAATTGAATTAAAAACAGTAGAAATTATAACAATTGAAAATATTAAAATAACTCGAACATTATCTATTCTCACAAACCCAGCTTCACATCGATCTAAAGCATTTGATTTTTTTTACAATGAATTATGGTTGCTAAAAAATTTATAAATTTATCCTGTTCTAATTTAAGTTGACGGAAATAAAATCTATTTTGTAATATGAGGTTATAAAAAGAGAAAATCTTTTAAATTATGAAATATGCAATTGTAGAAATTAGTGGAAGACAATTTTGGATTGAAACAGGAAAGTATTACGATTTAAATCGAATTCCAACAGAACTTGGTAAAGAAATTACCTTAAATAGAGTTTTACTCGTTAATAATGAGGGAGAAATTTTAATCGGAAAACCTTATTTAGAAAGTGTAAAAGTTAAAGGAAAAATTTTAGAACATTTACGTGGTCGTAAAACGATTGTTTATAAAATGCGTCCGAAGAAAAAAACTCGTAAAAAACAAGGTCATCGTCAAGATTTAACTCGAGTTCTTATAGAAGAAATAACTATTAATTAACACCGAAGGAAAATAAATATGGCACATAAAAAAGGTGCAGGTAGTACAAAAAATGGTCGTGATTCTAATGCAAAACGTTTAGGCGTTAAAAGATTTGGAGGTGAAAAAGTGACAGCTGGTAGTATTTTAGTTCGTCAAAGAGGAATGAAATTTAAACCAGGCTCTAATGTTGGTTATGGAAAAGATTTCACTTTATTTGCATTAATTGATGGAACTGTAAAATTTGACTATAAAGATGCTCAACATAAAAGAGTAAACATTGTTAGTCACTAGACTTTTATAAATTTTTCAAAATGCTAAAAAATCCATTTATTAAAAATTCAGTCATAAATCAATATCAAACATTAATTAATCAAATTAATGCACTCGAAAATAATTTAAAAACCTTAACTGATACAGAACTAAGAAATAAAACTTTTCAATTAAAAAACAAATACCAAGAAGAACAAAACTTAGATTCTTTAATTGCTGAAGCTTTTGCAATTACGCGAGAAGCAAGTTTTCGGACTTTAGGTCTCCGTCATTTCGATGTTCAATTAATTGGAGGCTTAGTTTTAAATAGTGGAAAAATTAGTGAAATGCGAACTGGTGAAGGAAAAACATTAGTAGCTACTTTACCAGCCTACTTAAATGCTTTAACAAATAAAGGTGTTCATGTTGTTACTGTAAATGATTATTTAGCAAGTCGTGATCAAATTTCAATGGGACAAATTTATCGATTTTTAGGATTAGACACCGGTTTAATTCAAGAGGATATGTCTTTTTTAGAACGTCAGCAAAATTATAGAGCTGATATTACTTACGTGACAAATAATGAAGTAGCTTTTGATTATTTACGTGATAATATGGCATCTAATTTGAATCAAGTTGTTCTACCTCCATTTAATTATTGTATTGTAGATGAAGTAGATTCAATTTTCATTGATGAAGCCCAAGTTCCATTAATTATTTCTCAAGCTGTTGAGACATGTATTGATAAATATATTGTTGCGGCAGAAGTTGCAGAATATTTAGAAGTTAATGTTCATTTTAAAGTAGATGAAAAAAATCGAAATATTATCTTAACTGAACAAGGAACAACGCAAATTGAAAAAATTTTACAAGTTGAAGATTTATATAATCTTAATGATCCTTGGATTCCATATATCTTGAGCGCTATTAAAGCTACTGCTTTATTCTTTAGAAATGTGCATTATATTGTTCAAAATAATCAAATTGTTATTGTTGATGAATTTACCGGTCGAATTATGCCTGATAGAAGATGGAATGAAGGTTTACATCAAGCTGTTGAGGCAAAAGAAGGTGTTCCAATTCGACAAAATACAGAAACAGCTGCATCAATAACTTATCAAAATTTTTTCTTATTGTATCCTAAATTATCGGGTATGACGGGAACGGCCAAAACTTCAGAATTAGAATTTGAAAAAATTTATAATTTATCTGTAGAAGAAATACCAACAGCCCGANACGGCCAAAACTTCAGAATTAGAATTTGAAAAAATTTATAATTTATCTGTAGAAGAAATACCAACAGCCCGACCAAACCTTCGGAAAGACTTACCTGATTTTGTATATAAAGATAGTTTAACAAAATGGACTGCTATTGCAAAAGAATGTGAATCTATTGCAAAAACAAAACAGCCGATTTTAATAGGTACAACAACGGTTGAAAATTCGGAAATGTTAGCCGATTTATTAAAAGAATATCAACTATCTTATCAAGTATTAAATGCGAAACCAGAAAATGTAAAACGTGAATCAGAAATTGTTGCACAAGCTGGTGAAATTGGAAGTATTACAATTGCAACCAATATGGCTGGTCGAGGAACAGATATTATTTTAGGGGGAAATATTACATTTAAAGTTCGAAAACAACTTTATAATATTTTAATTTCTTATAAAACTCAAACTAAATTAACAAAACTAAATAGTATTTTCCCTTTATCAAAAGATATTTGTTTTACTTCACAAAAATTTTTAAGTGTTTTAAATTCGTTACTTAACGACTCGGAATTTTTAAGTTTATCGTCAACTGGGATTTTAAAATTTTTAAACGAAATTGATCAAATTCGAATTCCTAAAATTTCATATCAATGCTCAATTAAATTTTTACTTAATGAACTATCGAAATTTGAGAAAAAAAACCAAAATATCGATAACAAAATTGTTAAAAATTTAGGTGGACTTTATATTATTGGAACGGAACGAAATAATTCCCGACGGATCGATAATCAGTTACGGGGTAGATGTGGAAGACAAGGCGATCCAGGTACGTCAAGATTTTTCTTAAGTTTAGAAGATGCTTTATTTAGAAATTTTGGAAGTTCAAATCTTCAGAATTTTATGCAAAATCAACTTTTAGATGATCTTCCATTAGAATCAAATCTATTAACTAAAAGTTTAGATGCGGCTCAAAAACGAGTAGAAGAAAGAGATTATGATGGACGAAAGTATTTATTTGACTATGATGATATACTAAATAAACAACGTAATATCGTCTATTATGAACGAAGAAAACTTTTAGAAAGTCAATCGCTTCGTGAAACCATTTTAGCTTATGGGGAACAAGTTATTAAAGATATTATAAATTTGTTAAAAGATCCAAAATTTAATGAAAATGGTTCTTTAGTGGAAGACCTTTTCAAAACAAGATTAATAAGTTTATATTCTGATTTAAACATCATCGATCCATTTGAATTAAAAACTTATTTATTTCAAGAATTTTGGTTATCTTATGAAGCAAAAGTTCTAGAATTTGAAATATGCCAAACTGGGTTAGTCCGCTCATTTGAACGAACAGTTATTCTTTACTATACTGATATTGCGTGGAAAGAACATTTACAAAAAATTTCATTGTTACGTGATGCTGTTGGATGGAGAAGTTATGGGCAAAGAAATCCATTATTTGAATTTAAAGAAGAAGCCTATAATTTATTCCAAAATCGAAATACAATAATAAGACATTTATTAGTTCGGGATTTTTTACATTCCTTTATTTTATAAAGGTTAAATATAGTTTTACTTAAAAAAATAATTACATTTATGACAAAACGCACTCTCTCAAATAAAACGCGTCCTTCTATTTTAAAAGTATCAGGTTTTCGTAGTCGTATGTCGACTGCTGAAGGAAGAAAAATTATTCGAAATCGTCGAAAAAAAGGACGAAAAAAATTAACAATTCAACATTAGTTAAATACATTATTAGAGTCAATCAGTTTTGTTTACTCTAATAATACATAATTTTTTATGTAAAATTAATATAATAGTAATTTACTAAATACAATTTGGATTGAATGAAGTTATGAAATTTACGGATGAATTGACACTGTTATTAAAAGCTAGATATCCGATAATCTATATTAATACAATTGAAGAAGATCGAGTTGAATATATTATTCGAAAATATATTAAAACAAGTTTAAATAGAAGCATTTACAGTTGGGATTTTGTGGATGGTTATACTAATAACCCAAATAATGAAGGATTCGCAAAGCGAAATCCCGTACAAGCACTTGAACTTATTGAACGTTTAGCCCCTCAAACTCCGGCATTAGTTTTATTAAAAGATTTTAATAGATTTTTAACAGATGTTTCCATTTCAAGAAAATTAAAAAATATAAGTAGAATTCTAAAACTTCAACCAAAAACAATTATCATTATTGGTTCAGAATTAAATATTCCAAAAGATTTATACGATTTAATTACAGTTTTAAAATTTCAATTACCTATGGAAAGTGAAATTAATCATGAATTAAAACGCTTAATTCAATCTTTAAATATTGAAATCGATCAACAAATTTTAGAAAACTTAACAAGAGCTTGCCAAGGTTTATCACTTGAGCGGATAAGACGTGTTTTATCTAAAATTATTGCAACTTATAAAACAATTGATGAAAATAGTATCCAACTTTTGTTAAATGAAAAAAAACAGATTATCAGTCAAACAGAAATTTTAGAATATTGGTCAGTAAATGAAACAATTTCTAATATTGGTGGTGTTGATAATTTAAAAGATTGGTTACAAAAACGAAAAACTTCTTTTAGTATTCAAGCCTCAAATTATGGCTTACCTACACCACGCGGCTTATTACTTGTTGGAATTCAAGGAACTGGAAAATCTTTAACTGCCAAAGCTATTGGAAATGAATGGCAATTACCTTTATTAAAATTAGATGTTGGAAAATTATTTGGGGGTATTGTCGGTGAGTCAGAATCTCGTCTTCGTCAAATGATCGATATAGCTGAAACAATATCACCTTGTAT
>JALLPE010000130.1:0-23774 GCA_036940025.1 Conticribra weissflogii
AACTGATGAACTGATGAACTGATGAACTGATGAACTGATGAACTGATGAACTGATGAACTGATTAACTGATTAACTGATTAACTGATTAACTGAATACCTGATAAACTGAATGACTTATCAACTGATTGACTTATTAAATGATGAACTGATCAACTAATCAAATGATTAAATGCTCAAACAATTTAATGATTATATGAAAATGCAAAAATTTTCAGATATCACATATTTTCACAAATGAAAAAGAAAAATAACAAAGTCTGATGCCAAGAAATCTTTCTATTCAATGATGACTAATTTCAACCCAAAAAACGAATGCAAATCATTAACCAAAATTACAGCAACTTATAAAAAATAATGAAAATAATGCTTGAAATCAAATTCAAAATCATAAGAATGAATAGTTACAAAATTGAATGATCTAAGTCATGTTGATGAGTTAAAATTTAATTCCACCATTAAAATGGCATTTAATAAGTTAGTAATTAACATTTCAAAAAGAAAAAAATAAATCTTCATTTTATCTTGGGTGGAATGGTATTGCAATCAGTTTTTTTAATGTTATAATGGCACTGACAAAATTGGGCCAACTTTGACCAACTAATTATTTTGAAATGTTCCTCATTTCCTTACTAAAGTATTTTATCCTAGAATTCATTCTAAAATCATTAATATGAAATATTTTCTTATTTTTTAGCATTCACATGATTTTTTGTTGCCATATCATTTTTGTAATGTTTCTGTTTGGTTTCAAAAAACTATCTTCATAATTATTGTAAAGTTAATTGTTTTTCTTGTTTATTTTTTACTGTTTTGTGATTTTCGTATCATACTTTGTAAATCATAAGTATCGTACAGTACATGTGAAACAAAAAAATATTGGTTGTAGAGAGCGCTCACGTAAATCTGACACGGTAGAAGCCACAGTAGAACAAATTAGAAGTATTGGCATGATAGTGGACACACGAAATCGCCAGAGCCGTCTGAGACTGGTGATTTGTTTTGCTGGTCTCTCCTTTTCTTCAATCCAACATTTTTCATTTTTCTACGACAACGAGTGTTCAATAGTTTCATGGTTAAAAAAAAAGTAAAAAATAAAAATAAAGGTAAAGGGCAATATTATGCTAGCGCACTACAAAGTGGTCAATATTATTATTATTACATGACACCGACTAAGCCCCGCAAAAAGAACTTTTCTCTTGATTTTCACAGATATACTGACAGAAGAGTTTGCAAACAATATTGTTTTGTAGAGAATTCAATATTTGAATTACAAAGATGTCATTATAAATATATGTACGAACCAAATGATTTTTGGTCTTGATTTTTGAAGGATGAGTCGCGGCCGGCTGAATGCAGGAGGATGTGGAATTCACCTTTTTAGAGAGAGTAGGTATAGTACTTACTCTGTGGTGCGTCAAGCTCTATGCAACAACAGGAGGATGATGCTTATCGAAAACTTGGTAGTATAGTACCCTTAGTACTAGTAATACCCACTCACCAATTCGAAACTCTCTCAAACATAATATATATTATTTGAATGTTTGAGAGAATGTCGAGGAGAGAGGAGGAAGAGGGTGTAATTCAAGAACCCCTATGTAGGTATTGTACTATCCTGATTCCATGTTGCAACTCTCTCTATCCAGAGAATGATGGGGTTGCTTCTATTATATGGTACGGTAGAAGGAGGTGAAATCGTAACTTTTCATATTACTTAGGCACTCATGAGAAAAGAACTTCAGTGCTTATCTTGGTTTTGCGCAATCATCGTCAAAAATAACACCAAGGTCAAAACGAACAAACCACCGGCGAGGCGAACAATCATTCACTCAAGCACTTTGGGGCCTAACAATTGCTGTAATGGTGCAAACCAGCAAGCATCCTTCCAAAATACCTAACATCGTGCGGCTTACCTTTTGAATATTTTTTCTCCTAAATGTTCTGCTACCACTCCGAACTTTCTAGTCAGACCAAGTCTCAGCACCACATGTATCACCGATCGAAAAATATGAATCTACCAACCCCTCACCTACGCTCATCAAGTACAAGCATCTCTGCTATGGAGGGATCTTTCAGCTTGGCTGAATTCGGCGCCTGGGACATGAACATGTCGACCGAAGATTTTGAGGCAATGGCTGCCGAGGCGGAGAACGTTGCAAGGGCACGTATTGGTAAAATGGCAACGATGAATTCCAAGATCGATAGTATGTGCGAAAGCGAGGACGACGATGTCGACGGGGGTGAGACCGAACATCGACGTGACGCGAGATGCGGGGATCGTGGTCAAGATGATAATTCCACTCATTCCCAAGAAGAAAGTTGGGATGGAAGCTGGGATCCTCGAAGTAATACGTCATCGGTGAGGAGCGAGGTTCAAGATTGCGGGTCTCCTGAGCACGAGGAAAATGATTGCGGACATACCGGAGACGAATCTGATAATTCAATTGGAAATTCTTTTACAAAAGACGATAACGAAACACAGCAGGAAAGTTTCAGCAGCCTTGATGATCCATGGGATATCGCAGTGGCAACTGCCCCCTTTTCAATTCCTAAAGCAGAAGAAGCGCATTCTCTTGCCACGAATGTGAGCACTATGAAGCATCAACATGATGAGAAGGGAACTATGAGAGAATTTCCAAAATTATCTGAGAACTCGAGGAGTGGCAAAGAGAAAAACGTCGAGACGGTAGATACAAAGGATATTGCTTCGTCGGGACAAAATATCTTGGAAAAAGTGAGCCAAGCATCCCTGGGAAGAACGTCATCCGGATCTACGTCATTGGAAAGAAGTCACAATAGCTCTGATAAAAGTCCCATAACTCCAGCGTCACCATTCGATCTCCGTGATTTGTTGGATTCACTATGGACTGAACCAGTACTATCTACGAAATCTCGGAGTTCCTCTATCGAGAAGGTCGGAAGACGCGCATCCGCTCATCCAGTGTACACAGCGTCATCCGCGAACAACGATCAAAAACCAGCGAGGAGATCTTCTCATAAGCCGCGCTCAACTCAACCAATGAACTTATCGAATGGATCCTATACATCAAATGCAAGCAATGTAATGGATGAAAGTAAGAATGCAGAACTTAGCCCGAAGTCCCCTTCACCACCAGGGAGAGAGAGCACGCACGGTGCAGTAGTAGTTGACGAGAAGCGACTTCCCAAAACTACTCCAAGACGAGGAAGCAGCAATTTTGAGAAGCTTGACTCGCAACCTAATACACAACAAGGGCCGCTGACAGCCCAACCCGGTCCAGTATGCAAATCTACTAGCGAGAATGACGCCCGAAATTCATCGATACAAAAGCAAAGTGGGAGTAACTTACATCACAGCCCCTCATCAGATCGTGACCGCATCGATACCTCGCGCATTGCCAAGAATGAAAAAGTTCCCAACCACGAAGCAAAACAGAGTCCTCGTACGCAAAAAGAACTCCCTCCTACCAACAGTAATCACGATCATCTGAACCATCCCCGCAAAAGCAGGTGTCGAGAAAACCCGCTCTCCAACAGTTGCAAGGAAACATGTCGAGGCGAGAACGAACGCAGCATTTATAACGACAAAGTTAAGGTGACCATGGGCAATACATATGTCATCGGAGACAATCTAAGATCCAAAAGCGACATCATTCACGAAGACAGTCCAAAAGAAGCGTTCATCAACATCTCCAAACTTCAAGTCTTTGATTATGCGTTCGTTCGTCGGTCCAAGATCGACCAATGGACATTTTCAATTGTATGCAAAGTGACCGACGACGAAATACAATTCGTACTCAGCAAAAGTGGGGCAACGAAGCGATTGGGAAGGCCTCTGTGGGTGCACAATATACGGCGACCCAATCCAGAGAGATGCTCCATTCGGCAGAGACATACGGACACTTCGAAACCGGATGAAATACCGAACAAACGGAATAAGAAATGCGGTCTTCATAGTTCCTTGCCTAACAGAGAATTTCTTGATGAACAGAATCGCCGTCGCGATAGGCATCGTCGTCAGGATACCCAGTGTCACGTTAGATTTGCTTGAAATGCGTCTTGTAAATTCTTAAATTGTGCTCCCAACATTTTTCATTGTTCTTACATTCATTGTGAAGAAAGTGAGCAACTTACTGACAATGAAATACTAAGATGAGTTCAATGTGGCGTTTTACTCGAATCACGTTACAAAATAATCGAAACTCAACGAACTCTTCCGCAGTTTAAAAGATTTAGTATAATACTTCAGATGTCAGTTGCTCTAATTATATTATAATTCCGTGCAGAAACATAACTGTATCTAGAGAGGCAGTTTTCAGAGTGAACACCATTGCTCAAATGTATTCCCTCTCAACGGATGCACTCAATACATACATCAATAGCATGGTGCAACGGTGGAAGCGTCCCGTTTTCACGGATTAACTGTAATATTCCTACGAAATAATTGTTGACCGGATTCAAACTACAGTGGGGCCGAGTCATGTGAATGCAAATCACGAGAAAAGTTTTTTGTACCGAAATGAGCATCGAAAAGTGGCCTTCATGTTATTACAATTTCTAGACTTCATATTTTCTTGTTGTCGCGAAAAATAATTCTTACGTGGCTGCCCTTCGAAAACACTACTCAAATCTTGGCTTCTCTCTGGCTGCTTTGTCTGCTAAAAGATTTTTATTTGAATTTGAGGAAAGTATGATCAAAATTATCCTTTGCATATTTAATTTTGATGCAACTTTTGGAACAATCCCCGTAGATGAGGAAAAAAGAGAGTTAGAGAACTTACTTCTATTTCTCCAAATGATTGTGGCTTTGACACAACCAATTCTTTTGGACGTGAATAGTGTTTTTCTCACCGATGATAGCAAAACACTATGGATTTGTAATCACCTCACAATTGTTTTTGGCAAATTTTGATCTTTGTTTAAGGGATTACAAGATGAATGCTTTTTTAACAAGACTGAGTCACTGAACAAAAATGACTGGTTCTCATAGTTTTGTCAGTATTTTTATCTAAAATATTTCAATAATTCTTGTTTCATTACAGTTTCATCATACACATTTAAGGTGCAACACCATCTTCCAATATCTTCATGATATACTACCACACTAATAAACAAAAATTTGTTTGACTCATACACCAGGATTACAATATTTAAAGGTTTGACATGCATGTGTGCATTCTATTAAAGGTAAGAGTGATCAGAAGACATTAGACATAATTGGGTTGTCCTTTCCATGATCTGATATTATTTTCACCCTTACATTGTGAGTAAGACATCTTATCCAAGGTCAGAATAAAATCTTCAACCGCACCTCACCATTTTGACAGAGTAATCAATCACAAACCAATATTCAATGATTTTTGAACATAACATTTGAATTACAACAATATCCTATGCATCAATACACTTAAATTTTAAGACTATTGGAAAATGTGAAGGTTTCAGTTTAGAAAGTTGTGCAATATCTGTCCTTGTCACACTTCAAGTTTCATCAATATCATCTATCCTAGCCCTAATCCTGGAAACAAAACGTTTCAATGAAATTTTTTTTCAAGAACATTTGTTTAGTATCAATGACACAACACAATAATCATTGCAATATTTTGATGTTTCCATAATACAATTGTAATTCATCACACCCATGAAATTACCATTGTAATTACTTGATCATTTTCAATCATTTGCAATAATTTTCAATAATATACATTTTCATCCAAAATTTCGAATCATTTAATTTTAATTGTTGTCTCTACTTGGTTTCAATGAGACAATCTAAGTGGTATTTCAAAAACATTCAGTGCCTGGGAATTATTAACTGAATTCTTTTTCTGTTCAATTAGGATCCAATATCTAAGTGGTACCTATTAGAGATATAAGAGGTATTTCAATGTTGCCATCTGTGGCTCCACTTGGAGCTAAGATTTGAAGGTATGTGCATGGACAAGGTGGAAAAAGAATCTGATGGTCAGAAAAATTGATGAAGACATCCCATTTTCCACATAAGGAATATGTATAATCAGTAGTTAACTGATCACCAAACTCTCATGATAATCTTGTGGTTAAATTGGAGCCGATGGCTCTGCCAAAGCTACCTTCTTTCACCCAGGGCAATACATCTACACAATGTACCCCAATGACAATAAAATCAGGTGCTTGGAGAACTTGATCATCATTAGATATGACTTAGTTCATATCAACAACATGATAAATTGTGATACTTTATGAATATCAAGGGTACAAATAATATTTTTACATAATAATGAAGATGTTCTTAGTTGATGTGCATCATGTCATTATTCCTGAGGCATGCACTGCTGGAAGAATGACAGCAGAAGATATTGCCAAACTACAATTCCAGAGAATTGATGGCAATAAACCTACACCCTTAAATATTTGGCAGCCACTGGCAACTTTTCAATCCAATGTAGAATCTGTTGCTCCTACAATTTGCCTGCAAAATGCTGAAATGAATATTTCCAACTCCAAAGGGAAATGGAAATTGTTGTCATGGAAGGATATTATAGAGATGTCAGAAATCAATCTCTTCCTAGATGACATTCATCATCAATGTTGTCCTCTTGTCAACAAACAAAAATGTGATAGCACATTGACCATCAAAGAGTTATAAGTAAGGCTTGGTTGTCATTTCATCATCACCTGTTTCAATGGTTTCACCAACTGAGAAGACTGGTAGAGTAAAAAATCAATCCTGAAAAAGAGCATTTTCCATTGTCCATTTAATGAGGTGCATCCTATAAATTAGTTTGCTGATGACCAACACTGACAAAGATCTTCTTCCATTTGTTGATAAATTCCACAACATCTATCAAATACTTGATGAATGCAACAAGCAATGTGAGCAGACTTACATCCTCTCCTGGATGAACAGTTTTTATGAAAGAACCAACTCATGATTCAACCAGTAGTCAAGGTTTCATGTTTGTCAAAGGAAGGCATCTCAGCTGGAATGATATTGGCGTTGCAGTAATAGATCAAATCCAATCCAAAGCTATGGTAGAGTTGTTACAATGGATAGTGAATTTTGTGTTGCTGCTAGGATATTGGCCTTGCATTATAATGGAATGTATGGACAGTTATTGATCAAGAAACATTGAAGGTTTCGTCCAAAACAAAAATTCAAAAATGAAATTGATGAAGACATGCATGATACTTACTTGGGACATAGTGCAACTCATAGCAGTTCATTCATAGAAAAGATTTCCTTACACCATCAAAAGGATGATCAATCTTTGACAAAAAATTATGAGAACTTGTGGTCTTAAAGTGGAATTTGTTGATTCAAATTGAACCAATATCATGACACAACAAAAGTTAACATTGGGTCAATAATGTTAACAGACATTGACACAATCTCATTTAATTGGTGGATGTTTGGGTAAGAAAATGGTGGCCAACATGAGAGCTTACATTCATTTACCAGTGGCTAGAGTTGATGCAGTGAGCTTACAGGCACATGTGACTAAGGGAAATACTGACCCATGACTCACTTTTGGGGGAATTTCACTGCTGATATGACTAAAAACAATTTTGGACTCACTCGGCAACAATGTCATCACATGTGAAGACCAGATATAAAGGGAAAGTGATTGCATGCAAGAAACTTTGGCACTCAAGGATTGTGGAGAGTGGGACATTGTAAAGGGCACCTGGAGAAAAAACAAAGACAAATTATGTATGGTTGCAGTGATCATTGTTCTATGAAAAACACAATTTTATTGTTCATGCAGCTCTGCATTACCTATTTGTGTCGGTTTCTTTGGGAACCATTTAAATGTCTGTTTCCTCTGATGATATTTTTAAGTCGTTCATGAAGCAATTGAAAAATTTGCAGATTTTCATCAAATTGATGTTACTAAATCTAAAAGGAATCATGCAACGAACACTTCAAGCAAAGAACTGAATGCATGGCTCTTGGCCTTGCGATCCGATCTGTAGATTTGAGTGAAATTTTTTTGAATGAGTAATAATATATCATGTTTCGGATTTTATTGCACTGCTGAATATCCAACAAAGAAGATTAGTAGTACAACATAGCATCTGTCAAAAAACTTTGATACTACTTTTACAGTACTACAATGGAGTTTTGTAATATATAATATTATATTCTGAGCGAGTACACCCGATACAAAATGATTTCATTCTTTAATACTTTGTTACAAGTATGATAAAAAAGAAGAATGTATTAAAACCCTTATTTTAGAGAATGTACATACAAATCAAAAATCGAATATCACCGCACAAAGTAACGTATTCTGTACACTATTTCTTTGCGATATAGCAACAGATACCAAAAAATAACGATTTTCGTGTGATCAAACACACTCTCTCCTAGCAGTACTTGCCTGCACAATAATTTTCTTGGAAAGCAAGCAAATGCGGTATGACGTTGGCGACGACAGGTACAAAAAATGAACGACGACGTTCCCCGCCAGTGCCTTTGCCGCCGTCACAACCACTGCCTCAGCCAGAAAAGGTTTTTTCCAGAAAAACTCCGAAATCAATCTAGTCATATCTTATTACGGTACCATACATAATAATAGGTATTCACATAATATAATTAAAAATAGTGTTTCCAACATCTCGCCTTCCCGTTTTGCGGTCGCGTTGCTTTTTTGAGGATTCATTACTATATTATGATTATACATTATTGAAATATTTTGATTGCATCGTGGTCCCGCTTCCAACCTCTTGGTCTCTCTACTATTATGTACCACATCATACTTGATGAAAGAAAGGAATGTACAATAGAGTCGTCCTAGGCAGGATGGAACACTTCCTACTGATATGTATTTTGTACAAGAGCATAAGATATTTTTTCTTCATCGAAGTACGCATTGAAAACATACAATATTTCTCAGTTCTCGAAGCATGCATTTTTCTTTATAAATATTATAGTATTCTGTTATCATACGAAAATGTATTATATTTTAAAAATAAAAACTTACGTATGATGTACTAATGCTCTATCGAAAAGAAAGGAACAAAGAGTCAGCAGTAGTTACTACTCTCTCTAGTAGTAGAGGTAGAGTTGGGACCCAACGACAGGTCATATCCTCGAACGCTTTGTCCGAATGGAGGAGGACATTCCATTCGCGGAGCATTTTTTCCATATCCGGTACAGGCGGGATGACGATCGAAAACACCGCACGGCCATGTTCCATTTTTTTCTATGAGCATGAGAAACGAAGCGTGTGAGGGGTACAATACTACAATATCTATGGTATTTTTGATTTCGCTCGATAAAATAATATAATAATAATAATTTTATTGAGACATTTATATGTGTATTATGAATTTGGTACTACCTTCATTTCTCATTATTTGCACATATTGATTTTTTATTTTGAGTGGATCAGTTTTTGAAAATTTACCAAATTCGTATTGTATATAAAAAATGTATATGGTATCTTACTTTTTTCTCCAAATTTGTATATTATATAATATTTTTGGTTCCTTTTTTCCTTGTCGCAACACGTCTCGTCGCGATAATCGGCAGGGCGTTTGCATCCCCTCTTTTTCTGCACTGCAGTATCGTACAGTACTACTGTAGTCTCGAAAGAGCATGTGTTCCATGACTACAATACTCAATAATATTGAAGGTACCCTTCTGGCTAGCACAGCACTTTCCTCGTATCAGGATAATACCTTTATTTATTATATTGTAATATCTATAGAGGTATTAATCGTCCAGCCACACCTTGGGGCCGGCACAAACGACGATTTCGACGACGACGAAGGACAGTAAGACGGCGAAGTAAGAAAACGATCTTCGCGACCGCCCGACCGACCGACCGTTCACGCACCTCTTCGAGACTACGATAGGTAGGTAGTGGAGAAGGGAAGAAGAAGAGACCCAACGACGCCGCGGTGCAGTGTAAAGTATTCTTTTGACGACGACAGTTTCCGAGGACTTTCCACTGCGCCATCACCAAGCATTGAGCACTGATTCATCGATCGGGCCATCACCCTCCGTTCTCCCTTCCCCCCTCCATCGCGGACCGCGAAACATGAACGACGCCAACGGCATCCACGCCGGCCGCAGCGCCAGCGCCAACAACAACAACAACAACAACATGAACGCCAACAACGCCAGCAACAACAACAAACGCCCCACCCTCCACCGAGGAGGAGTCCCCACCTCCCTCCACGGAGGAGCCGCCGTCGGCTCCCTCCGCGACCTCCTCGAATCCCTGCGGTTCGACATGGACGACGCCAACAACCCCGACGGCGATCGCGACAATCCCGCGGGCGACGCCGGAAGGAGGCCGAGGCGACGGCGCATGGCGGGGACGGTGCTCGAAGAAGACGAAGACGACGACGACGATGGCAGCCACGGCGTCTTTGGCGAGTCCGATTCGGAAGACGAGGCGGCCGGTCGTTTCGAGAGAAGCGGCGGCGGCGGCCACGACGGGGGACCCGACGGGACGGGTCGCGCCTATTCGACGGAGGGGCGGTTTGGCCGTTCGATCCCCGGCGACGACTACCAGGAGGAGGAGGAGGTGGAGTCGTGCGATTCGTCTGCGGATTACGCGCGGGGGTTTGGCGTGGACGAGGACGAGGACGACAACGAGAACGATCCGCGCCATCGGCAGCGGCACCGTCCTCCTCGTCGCGATGGACGTTACCGCGACCGCGACTACGGCGATGACGACGACGACGACGACGGCGAGCTCGACCTGGACGACGAGGACGATGACGAGCTCGAGTCCCTCAAGTCCTACGAAGACGCCGGCTACGACAACGAGGAAGACTACCTCTTCGACCAGTACGGCGGCATCGGCGGCACGGCCGAAGAGCGCGCCGAATTGGCCGAGGCCCTCATGCACACTCTCAACGTGGGGCCCATGGCGGACGATCTCTTTTACGAGGAGGTGGCCATGTGCTTCTTGAGGTGTCGGGAGAGGCATCGGATGAGGACGCGGAGGGAGGAGCAGAGGGAGAGGAAGAGGAGGATGCGGAGGGAGGCCATCCGGAGGAAGAAGGGGATGCAGAGAGGGGGCGTGGGCGCGGGTGGAGTCAGCGGGGCGAGCAGCGGGGGGGAGGAGGGCACGGGAGCGAGGACGGAGGAGTCGGAGGAGGATGTCGCCGAGAGAATGGCCAAGATGAGGATGCGGGATCGCGAGAGGGACCAGCAGCCGGTGGACTCGGAGTACGAGCATTTTGACGGAGCAGATGACGACGACGACGACGACGATGACGACGATGACGATAGCGTGGCCATGTCTCGTCTTTCCGAGAACATGAGGAATGTCAACGTCGAGAGCGACTACGAAGACGTCCGCCAATCTCGCAGGAGAAAGAGCAAAAAACGCACCCCGGACGCTCCTTCGGGGATGGGAGGCGGTCACGACGACGACGATATCGACCACGACCGAACGGAAGACGACATCTCCATCCCCTCCTCGCCCATGTCCTCTTCGGATCACGACGACGACGATTCCTTCCTCGAAGGCCCCAGAAAGAACAAGGGGGGACCGACCGCCGCAGACGATCACGGAGACAGCATGTTCGGCATGAATTACAACAACCACCCCAACCACGCCGATATCGACGATGTCGAGGGACATTTCGAATACGCTAAGAACAAACGCAGATCCGAGGCGGACGTGGAACAATATGACAACGATCACAATGCCTCCTATCCCGGTAATCACTCTGCGACCATGCCATCCAAGAGCGTGCCGGAAGACGTCGACGACGGTCCTCCCTACGGACCGCCCAAAGCGCACGAAAATATCGACGAACCCGTCTTCCGAGTGGATCTCGAGGGGGGGAACTCCGCCACCGATAAGAACAATTCAAAGATGAAAAAGAAGAAGGGGGTTCGATACCCGCCTCCTCCTCCGCCTCCTCCTCCGCCGAGGGGAACGACGACTCACGCCGGAGACCACAACAGCAACATCAACAACAACATCAACAACAACATCAACAACACCAGCCACATCCCACCTACCCCCCCCTCCAACCATCACGATCATCCACCCTCACCCATGGACGTGGAAGACGAAGACCTCGCCGATCCCACCTGGGAAGACAAAATCAAATTCGGAATCAAACGCGCCGAAGAAGCCTCGGCCATGAAGAACGATCACGAAAACCTACGAAAAGACTTCTCCATAGGCTCCGAAGGACCGTCCGGCAACAGCTCCAGCGCCACCTCCAAACCATCCTCCCAAAAACCCAAACACCGCAAACCCCAACCGCCCCCCTCCGCCCCCAACACACAACCGCCCCCCGTCGACCCCGCCCACAAACGAGAAAAAACATTCTACGGATTCGATTCCGCCCCTACCGCCGCCTACCCCTCCAACGACCCCCACGCCGTCTCCGACGAAGACGACGAAACCAACGCCAAACGCCAGCGGGTCGCCAACCTCCGCGACGAAGGACGATCCTTCTACATCAACGGCGCCTACCGCGAATCCGTACTCCGATACACCGAAGCCATCGGAGTCCACACCGACGGATTCCAAATGCACAACGCCTCCGGAGACGAGACCCTCGCCGCTCTCTACGGAAATCGCGCCGCCGCCCTCATGATGACGGGGGCCTACGAGGGAGCCTCGGCCGATTGCCACAGGGCCTTGCAGTGCACGGAGGCCAATGCCACCACGGGGAGTTTGGAGTCGGGGCCGGCCTTTCGGAGCAAGATTTTGTGTCGAATGGCCAGGGCGCTGTTGAAGGCGGGGAACATTTGGGAGGCGGATAAGGCGTTCGATTCGGCGATCGGGTCGGCGAAGGAGGCCTTGCACTTGGTGGCGCAGTCGAATGCCGGGGCGGAGGAGACGAGGGCGGCGGAGAAGATTTTGAATCAGAGTATTACGGACGCTACCTTGGGGATGTCGGATGTGAAGAGGTACAGGGATGCCTTGGACGGGGCTACCAAGATTACGGCTGACAACGCGAACAAGGGGATGTCGGTGGCGGCGGCGGATCGGAGGAACAGCGTGCAGTTGCTAATGTTTATCAATTCGGCTCTGTCGGTGTCGCCGGGGAGTATGGAACTTCACGAACGGAAGGTCAATGCGCTGGCGTCGTTGAAACGCTGGGCGGAACTGGGCAATCATTGCGAGAGGTTGGCTGCCGAAATGGTCAAAATCGACGGTATTTTTACGGATGACTTGGCCTCCTTGAATCCATTCCCAGATATCATGGCGGCGACCAGTCTGAAGCCCGATTTCTTCGAGAGAAATCCTGATAATGCCGCGGATCCGGTGGCGCTGCGCATTTTAAGCCCCAAAGCCGTTTGCGATGCGGTGATGCGCCTGCCGAATGGAATTCTTCCCCTGTACTTGAGGTCTTTGCGATTGGAAGAGCGTTACACCGAGGCTGCCAAAGCCGGTGCCATTATCGAGGTTTATGTCACAAACAGCAAGCACAAGGGAACCAGAGGGAATGTGCCACTAGTGTGGTTATCAAAGGAAAAGGACATCCTCAACAGAACCATCTCTTGGAAGGAACAAGGGGACACATTGTTCCGAAATGGGGATTACGAGCGTGCCGCCACGAAATATGCGGCATGTCTCACTATCGACGGGGATGGTAGTCAATACAATCAAAATGCACTGGAAAATGACGATGCAGGGGGACGATTGCACGCCGTGTTACACTGCAACCGAGCCGCCTGCCTCATGGCTCTCAAAAGATATCGCGAAGCCGTGAAAGAATGCACGGCATCATTACGAATCCACACCCACTACATGAAAGCAATGCTCCGCCGAGGCCGTTGCTTTGCCAGAATACGTCAATACGAAGAAGCCGTCGCCGAATACGAACGATACATCCGCTTAGTCGACGAAGCTCGCAAGTCCCCCAATAGCGCCGGCAGCAGCAACGCTGCTTGCACATTTGACAGACCCATTGACATCACCGATGCAGAATACTTGAAAGCCAAACAAGAACTCGCCGACGTCAAAAAATCAATGAGCGCTGCCGCCGCCAACGCGCAGAAACAAACTCAGAAGCAGGCGGAGCAACAGCAAAATTGGTATAATAACAACTTTCGCAAAGCCGCGGCGAGCAACGCCGCTAGACGTCGACAAGACGGTCCCGGTCGAGACAATGCCAATACCCGCAAGCAGCAGTGGTACGATGGTCAGAGTGGAGCCGCAGCCGGGGCCAATCAACGACGCTGGGATGGATTCGGGGGGACGGCGCCGAAAAAGACGGCCGCCAAAAAGAAGGATGCTCCTGCCGGTGCAGGTGCTTCGGGTAGTTCCAGTGGGAATAGGGCTAGTCAGAATAGGAAGCAACAGCAGCAGCAACAACAACAGCAGCAGCAACAACAACAGCNCAGAATAGGAAGCAACAGCAGCAGCAACAACAACAGCAGCAGCAACAACAACAGCAACAGCAACAGCCATCTGCGCCACCTGCGAATTTGGACAATGTTCATTGTCACTACATGGTTTTGGGCATCGCTCAAACTGCTTCGAGTGCTGAAATTAAGAAAGCTTATCATAAGGTGAGAATTGTGTATTGTTTCGCCTAACTTCGTCCTGTTTTCACATTTTAAGAACTCACTCGAACCACCATGTTTCATTATTTTTTTTTCTCATCAGATGGCTTTGAAGTACCACCCGGACAAAAACTCGGAAGAAGGTGCAGCGGACATATTCCGTCGTGTAAAATTGGCATACGAAATTTTAGGCAATGACCAAACGAGAATTTCTTATGATGCCGAACGCCGTCGCAGCGGGCGCAGGTAATGAGCGGAATGATAGAAGAGACATGATATCCTCATCAGCTTGGAGTCACGATACCGAGGATAGATATCTCTTTTGGATCAATAGTTACGGAAGAGGTTATTTTCGTCTATTCTCGGTTTGCAGTCGGTATGGAAGTTTGATCCGAGCCTGGCATAGTTATCATCATTACCACTATGGTTGTCGGATTAGTTGATTTTCGAAGTAACAATTTAAGCTATGTCTGCCTCTGTTGAAGTTGTAAGTACGAGAAGTAATCCTAATTATGGATTATATTTTCACAATGAATGAATCTATTACGAAGTAGATTAGTACAAAAAGTATTAAGCGGCGCGGGTTTCCTCGTCGTTCGTCGTCTACTGATCACTGATGTTTTAATGATTATTTGAAAAATTGCACAGCTGATTCATACAACTGATCTAGTCTACTTGTTTGAGACCACAAGAAATATATTTCTGAAATTGTTGAACAAAAGGAACACCGAAGCTCTCTCTCCTCTCTCATGATCTAAGAAACTTATGAAGTACATATTTTTTCCAATCCTCATAAGAATTCTTCCTTATGAAGAAATGACGCTTTTTACTAGTCCATCCGATGAAATAATTTTCCCACCACTATCTGTATATAAAGGTAACTCAGGCCTTAGAAGCCTTCTCCAACAAAGAAATAATCTTACAATGCCCTTTCAAATCCTCTTCGTTCCCTCCATTCAAAATTTCTTCCTCCCTCATTCTCCTCGCAAACTCCAAAGCAGTCAAATTCACACCATGCGCCCTCTTTTTCCGATTCGAAAACAATCGGAATATCGAAGACCCTCTCACATCGACATCTGCACCTCCGCAAACCAACAAATATTTCACCACCGAAAACATGCCCCTCGCAGCGGCGATCACGATGGGATACAACTCGCTTCCCACCGTCCTCGTCAGAAGACTTCCGCTTCCACTCCCACCATTCCCTCCATCCAAAACAACAATCCTCGAAGAATCAGTAGATCTCTCCGCACTGGGAACATTTGGATTTGCCCCAAACTTTCCCACCAATATCTTCACACAACTCAAAATGACCCTTTCGGAGACGTATCTCGCCCTGCACAACTCGACCAAAAAGGTACCGCCGGTTCGAACACGTTGATTAATGGCAATGGGCCAGTGTTCCCTCAAAATTTTTTGGAGGGAGGACGACGACAGCGGGGTTTTGGAAGAGTGGCATCGTTCGGTCAAATCGAGTAAGGCGTTTTCGCTTCTTTGGAATAGGAGGTTGTAGGAATGGATGTAGCTTTCTTTGGGTGTGGCGGGGCGTAGTCTGGTGGATCTTCTGGTGTTATTTGTTCGTAGTTGTTGTTGGTGTTGTTGGTGGTGGTGATGTGGAAGCGGGCGCTTTCTAGATGGCATCGCAAGGGTGGTTGAAGTCACATCGTTGTAATTATTTTCATGATTTGGACCATTAGCTTCATAAAAATTTTGCGGACGAAGTCGCTTCGGTTCCACTGTAGATCTTTTCAATTTGCGAATTTTGGTATTCATATTTCTTCCATCTTCGTTTCCTACCTTCGATTGCTCCGTAGAATCATCATCGGAAACGACAACATAGTAATCGCGGGAAAGATCATTGGCGGCGATGGTGTTCCACAATTCTGCACGTGAGTCGTCGAGACTGCGACGCCATTCCGTCGAGAGTGGGCGGAGCATCCAGCATAGGGAGGGGCCGATTAGAACGGGTGAGTTGGCTACAAAGGTGAATATTTTGTGGAGTAGTTCATCGGGGAGGTTGATGAGGTTGTCGCTGGTGGCATTTGATGTCATGTCAGTGTCAGTTGGTCAGTGATGTGGAGTCGTTTGTGATTAATTTTCGTCTTGATGTGTTGCTTGTTGATTCCAACCGAAACGATATATTTCACATGGCTCATAATCAAAACAATGGGCACTTGAAGCATGTTTATTACGACTCGCTGTCAGGGAAAAAGAGATGATAGGCGAGTGGCACAAGGATATTAACCCAATTTTAAAACAACGCGTCGTATTTCGCAAAAACTCGTCCTCATGACGAAGATCTATTCCAAAATGTTCCGGTTTTAACGCCAAAACTCGTCCTCTGGAGGATGAGTTTTCAAAAAATGGGTCGAGTTTTCTGAAATTGTTATATCTTTTGTCTGACATCTGAAGACCCTTGATGCACATGTTGTGACATCAGAACAGGAATTTCCAAAAAAGAATTAATTTTGTGAAAAAAGGCAGGAATGTCACAATTACCTAATACACATAATCCCATCCATTAATCGCATAATTTATTTTAAAATCATAAATTTTTAACAATTTTCCATCCCCCAAAGTTCCACCAATTAGTATGAAATGTATACTCTGCAACCAGGATACCTGTGTAGTGAATAGACACTATTGTTTCCTGAGATCCATCCAAACTAATCTACCCTGGTCAATGCTTTTTGATGATGGATTGTTCCTAAATTCTTTGATTGGTGGAGGATTTGGATCAAATGGATCTGGATCCATTTTCATAACTTCTGTGTTGGTATGTTTGGAGCTTAATTGGAAATGTCCAATGTTGCAACATCACAAAATTTCACAACACCAACACCAATGTGAATCATGTCAAAACATGTCAAAAACGCTAAAAAAGGCAAACTTTAGGAAAAAAGTACTTCCAAGCAGGTTTTTTCATGTGATGCACACCTCTTGTGCCAAAGATTCCAAAAATGCAACACTAACTAAAAATGCCAATTTTTCTCTGGATCATTGCCTAGTACGTCGTACTTATGAGGATTCTCCAAAAATTGACGTTGTGATTGATTAAAATGTTGTCAGAATTTTTCGTCATTTTGATGTATTGTCGATGTGTCAACAATGCATTGACACCAATTCCAACTAAGGCTTTGAGGTTGTTTTGTTCTGATGCATACAAGGGTATACTGATATAAGCTGCAATACAATTGGTGGTTCTGCAACAAACATTCTCTCTAATAGGGATCTATTGGTCAGTTCTGCATTTTGTGAACGTTCCAGTTAAATTTTGACTGGACAACTTTTATTTTGGGTGCTTTGAGGATTAGCCACTTCCATTGTTGAAATGACTGGTGTAACAGTGGAATAGATAAATAATTAAATTTGTCTTTGACTAAACTTATGGATTATTGACATGAAGATGTTTGGAAATCATGATATTATGATGTTTGTTTAGTAAATGTAATGATATTTTTCATTTTTATCTTGTAATTGGATTCATTTGTTCAATATTAAGTGATTCCTGGAATCAGGTTAAATGGCATGTGGTCAAGTTAAAATGAAGAACTTGTGATAAAAGGATGAGTTTTGCTTAAAACATCCATATTTTAGAAAAGTCCTCTAGAGGATGAGTTTTTGAAACTCATCCTCTAGGGGACAAGTTCTGTGTAATGGAGTTGATAAGATACTATTATTCAGAGTGTCTGTCACCATTAGAACATCAAGCACAATTGCAAAGGAGTCCTAGGTAACATAGTTAAGGTAGATGGCTGAGGTATGATTAACAATAGCTGACTTATCAGTTTCACAGCTTTTTGACCAATTACATTATTTTGCTACAAACTTTTTATGCAACTGGAGTTTCTCAACAATGACCCCTTTTACAAGACTTGTGCGTATGGCTCATTTTGTAGAGCTCTGCCTTATGGTGATTTTTATATGTCATCATAGTGTGGGATCATTCCTGCATCTTCCCTGTGGTTGGTGAGCAAGAAGTCAGGCTTCTTGAAAAAATTGCATCCACCCTCAAAGTCCATTAGTGGTAGGAACAGACTTTCCTATTCTGCTTGATTGTTTGCTTTAGACTAGATCAGCAGAAGCACTCCTTACATTTCAACAAGAAAGGGGGAGACATCAATTAAGAGGGTGGTGGCACTGTGTTCACACACATGCTTCCTAAACTTAGCTGATCCTGGAGGTCTCCAGAATTGAATGTGATGAACTTCTTGCCTCAAACCTTGGCAATGACATCTTAAAAATGGTCTACTAATTGAAAACCGGACAAACAAGATAGTATTATCTTCCTTATTTCATAGGATCTTTCACTGCAGAGGGGTTACTAGATTTTAGATTGCCTGTTGCAAGGAAAAATACATACATTAGAAAGAGAGAAAATTATTAATTGAATTTTTTCCTCCCCATGGAAAAATCTATGACACCATACAAGGTAAAATGTGCAGAAATGATGCAAGATTGTTTTTATCATTGTTTAATTGTTTCATTCACTTCATTTGTTGTTTTCTTTGGTGAAGTTGAAAAATTGATTGATACAAAAATTAATGGTCTTGCTATGACAACAAAAAACTAATTGGGATTGCTGCCAAATAGTACAAAAAATCCAAGCACATTCTTTACATCAAATAGAAGGACTCTGTGAATGGCAATATTTATTGTTGGCTTTTTGCTGAGATTTTTGGTCCTCTCTCTGTCATGGTGGTGATCTCTGAGAAGTGATATTTTTGCCATTCCCTAATTTGTCCAGCAACAATAATAGTTAGGTGGTTTTCTTGTATAACAAGATTTGGCGAAAATAGGTGCTAAGCTAGTACAAGATATTTTTTGGAGTGTCATCGTCAGAACAAGAGCATTGAGAAGTAACATCAAGCACAAGCCAGGAAGATAGTCGACTGGTGATATTTTAGGCAAAATTAGAGATTTCAATCACTTTGTCTGGACCAAAAATAAAGGTGAAAGTTAACTATCACGTATATTAACAGTGATTATTAACCATCACAGATATTAACTGTGATAGCTAACTATCACAAATATTAACTTGACAGTTCACTATTGCAAATAATAACTGTGATAGTTGACTATTGCCAATATCACCATAATTAAGTGTGTTGGTTTAAAGACCGCAACACTATCAACCATTATCATTGACAGTAGTTAACTACCAAAGTTTATAACAGTGATATTTCCTCAGTTTTGTATGTCCAAATAACAATGAAATTTTTTAAAAAATTTCATTCCATTGTCTTCCAGGCATGCACTGAGCAAAAATAAGTCAGTAAAATACAAATAAGCCCCAGATGATTCATGCTGCAAGATTGAAAATTTCACAATTTTTTTATACTTTGGAATAATACATTATATCCCATTGGCAATCACCTGGCATCTTGGAAGAAACTCTCACAATTCCAATCCAAATTAGCTCCTATGATACCATAAAATCAAGTTCTTCATTGCAGGAATAACCTTCCCTATTTCACTACTGGTAGAGAGTCAATTTAACAGTAACAAATTAAAATATATAAAAATAATTTTGCATCCATCTCATCATCTTCAAAGATTTTTTGGGGCTTCATTCACTCCAATTCTACATCTCTTTTTACTACATTTTTAATTGCTTCCACCCACCTTTTCCAACTTCTCCTTCTTTATTTTCTTACCCTCATAACAACACCTGGTTCTGGCTTGGAGCTCAACATGTCTCTTTTCTCAGAAGGAATTAATTTCCTCAGTTTAAAGAACAACTCAGATTACTTTTGGTTTGATAACCCCTCAGACTTGATGACTTAAAGGTCTTCATATTATATGCCAACCAGTTTTGCCTTGCGATCTTCTGGCAAGAAGTTGTTTTAGAGGCGTTTGGATATATTTATGGGCACAACACTTTTGGAGTCATACTGACCTTGAGACACAATGCAATATTCAAGTTTTGTCTCATAGCCCAGGCCTTGATAAAATGAGAATTTGTGGTACTTTGTGACATTGTCTTGCTCCATGTAGTAACCAGTTTACCACAACTTAAAGTCTTTGAAAGCTTGTTTTGGCATTTGTTGGACATCCACTTGCTCATGCATTCCCATGACACAATAAATCGCTGCCTGTTAGGTGTAATTTACCAGAATGTAAAATTGATTACAAATATTTTTGCGTGGTTGTTTTTTAACTAGACGAGACTCACTTGTTTGCAGAGAAAAGTCTCTACAAGTCAAAAAGGAATTTGAGAATTTTTTTTACCAGTGCAATCATCTGACACACAAAAAGGCCAATAGTAGGGCCTTCTTTGAGCCATCCTTTTTTTCTAAAAATTAATATTAAGCAATTGAAATAAAAGGAATAAAAGACAATTGAATTGAGAATAAAACTTATCACAAGATATAAATTAAACAAGACACAATCCGGTTTGGTTCCCTTCCATTATCTCCTTCACTGCAAATAAAGACGTTCATGATTTCATCAGTATTCTCAGCAAATCTTGATAAATAGTTTGTAAGGATGCCAAAGTAATACACTTTTCCAAATTACTCTTAGCCAAGATATGGAAGAGAGATATTTTCCCCATATCAGTAGACAAATGTCCTCTCCTCAAGAGGCACATAGTTGTTTTTGTCTGCTTTTCTTTTGAAATAAGTTGATTGATGTATTGGTATTGTCACTTGTGTTGTGGGGTATGTATTTTTGCTTCTGCCTGCTTTAGTTCTTCAACTGCAAAGATTTTGTCCTCAAGAATTATCTGCTCCAAATACTCCCTGGTGATTGCACATTCATTACTAATTTTATTGATAAAATCATGTCCATAAGCCATAAAATCATTGGCTAATTTAAAATTTGATCACATGTATACTCTTATTGTGCCCAGATTTCAATGGTGTTGTAGTTTGCTTTCCAAAAGATTTTGAAGGCCTGCAGCAATATGACTGTCTTTGGTTCTGATACAAGATGCTATGTATCATTATTATTTGGTCAGATTTTCCAAGTTTTCACCTCATCAATATTATTTTTTCATGGTTCTCAAATGTCAAAATACACCCCCAGCAATAGGACCATATCTTGTAAAGGATTGCTCTTGAATAGTGGCAAGGCAAGTAGACTATACCTTGCTCACCTTGTTCAACATGGGAAATATTGTGGAAAAGTGAATATTGTTTCATTCATAGTAATACAATAATATTTTGATGAATTGTATAGAAAATAATTTGAGGAATGTGTAATAATCCATGTTTTATGTCTTGTGTGTTGAAAAGAAATTCTGATTGCTCAAATCAAAGACTCATGATATTCACCATCTGTCTACTCAAAAATGCTGTGATGGGAGATTTGCATGTTACTGTCTTAAATGCTTGTTAATAATATAGATGCGCTCTAGATTCAATAATATATAATTTCCTTCAATAATATATGTACATCATTCTATTAGTGATTACCTGGGTCATGGTTTCTATTCCTGCAAAGCAATTGTCTACTGTAACTCATCCTAGTTAATCAGACCAAGCATACTGAGACTGACATTGCTAAGACAGAACTTCAATGGAAACCCTTACTTGCACAAGCAGATTTGATTGGAACAGTTGTAGATATGTTGTTGGCATGTTGTATTGTCTGCCAGATGTCATCAAATTTCAAAATAGACACAGCTGTCTGGACACCAGTCATAAGGAAAATCCGATATTTTTGTATGTAGGGTGTACCAGAGGATGACCTGAAATAACAAAATTCTGGCACTTTACTTTTTTATTGTATTTTTGAGCTCTTTACAATGAGTGAAGCAAAACCAGTTTTATGTAGAATATATTACATGATGACCTAAGGAGAAAAAATTGGCATTAAACAAGAGGAACACAGCACACACATAAAAGAACTATACAATCTTGGAAGTCCCTTTTTTACCCCAAAGTTCAGTACTTTGTGAGCTTTTCTTCATATGCCTAATCATGCTCAAGTCTGTGGTAGTGCTGCAAAGTTTTAAGATGTCACACATGACAATCCCAAAGAAGGACCTCAACAAGAAGATCAATTGTTCCCTGTACAATCCTGGCATGAGGGTGTGAAACTTCTCAAATGACATCACTGATCCCTCTCTTGTCAATACAAGGCTGAACCTTGATGCTTACCACAATAGGCATTCCAGTATAATTTCGATACCTCTGTTGAGTTCCTGACCAATCACATCTTGTACCAACAAGTCAATCAGTGTCTTAATATTGCTAGCTGGGGCAAGATGCCCCCAAGATCCTCACAAACAAGGATGACAAGGGCCAGGATCTAGGAATGCCCACAGTCTATTATACAATCAATCAATGGACCCAGCTCTCCTCTTCCCAGAAAACCAGTGTGAGAAAGTGGTTTACTCAGATTTGGTCCTGGACATGGCCAAAACTACAAAAGTCAGCACATCATCAAAGGCATGGTTTTGCTAAGATCAAGGCTCTTGTTGCCTCTGTTGCTACCCTCACTGACAACATTAAATTACAATCATCAATATTGGTGCAATGTGCACTGCTGATGATGTGAGGTCTGTTGGGACAAGAAGATGGGGTCTATTCCCAAGAACTCTGCATTCACAACATATGCAAAGAAGGAGAAAGAATGATGACACACTTTGTCTGATGGGTGCATCTATTCCAGTAGTTTCTTTGTCCAATTGTTACTGTGAAGTAATTAAATGGTCATTCTAAAGAAAAAATTTGTATCGAGCTTGATTTGAATGCTGATACTAGCTTTGTATGCTCTAATGTCCTGGTTGTACATGATCACAAGTGCTATGTAGATGTCTTTTGGCATGATAGTAAATCTAGGCAAAATAATATCCCTACTGTTGGTACTTTTGTAACTTTACTTCAGAGTTGATTATTAATCAAGTCATTATGATCCCTTCCATAAAACACATCCTGCTTTGTCTATGCAGTGCCATCTTAAAAATGTATCAATTAACAATGTTACTAAATTCTTAGTAAAGAATCCCATGGTGAATAACCATTGGGTCATAATCCCATCAGAAGATGATGTTACATCATTCATGCACATCCCACTTATGCTCCAGGGCATCACAAGTTATATTCCTGGGAGAGATGAAATCTTGTTCAAGTATGACTTGTAGTGTTCACAAAAAGCATTACACCAGTTTCCATATCTCCATTCCTGGGAATCCTGAGGTTCTACATTCCCTCTCATGCTTACTCTTTACTATTTGTGTTACAGATGCTAGAAAGACATTGGTAAGATTGTGGCCAGAGTTGATGCACTGACACTTGTGTTCTCTTTGCATTGAGAGATGCATAGATGTAACACCATATATTCTATTTTAGTTTCTCAAGAATTGTTGTC
>JALLPE010000131.1:0-23777 GCA_036940025.1 Conticribra weissflogii
TCACCTGGGAAAGCGCAATTCATTTCTCAGATAGTCAAAATAGCTCATAAAATCCGAAACTGTGCTTATATCACATCTATTTTATCATTTCACTACTTTCTTAGCTTTTAGGCTATTTTGACATATCATATTCGGAGCAGTAAAAGAGGTCTATTAGACCAATCATCTTGAAAGGTTGCATCTTTTTTGTTGGCATCAAAAATCTCACTCTGATTGATTTCATCCCAGCCCTAATTGGACCTTGATTGAGGGTTGTTGAATCACTTCCTTTGGAAGATGAATTTGCAGGAATATTTTGGGGGGCTGGTTTGTTAGCATCATCCACTTCCAATCCTTGATTCCTCACAAGAGCAATATCTTTGGCCCAGGTCCCAGTTGGATTGAAATTTGAATCATCAATTATTTCTCCTCTGGCTTCAGGATTCACATTGGTGTTGCAATTAGAAGTTTCCAACTTTTCATTTCCACTGTGCATTGTATCTTCACCCTCAAATTACCCTGCAGGATCACCCTCCTCCATAATGATAATGCAATGCTTTGATTCAAAGTTCTTCCTCTGTCCACAAAGCACAAAAGAAGACATGTTGCAAAATTTTATCCATCTTGCATGGTCCCTTGCTGTGATGTTGACAAAGTGAGATGACCAACTGGCTTTGGGTGAAGAAATTTAGGCAACACAGAGCATTTAGCTCTGTTGCCAAGACAGATCTTTGTCCTTGCCATGGTGGTGATAGTCTCTGTATTAATACTGTGTAAGAATAGTGCAAAAAAGGAAGATGTGTGATAGACAAGATTCAAAAAAGTCAAAACAAAAAGATTTGCCTACCTACCCTCACAGTGCCAATTTCGATTTGCTGTCAAGATGCAATGGAATTGAGTCAGCCTCAACAAGAGGGGCATTTGCTAGCAAGTCCAATGTACAAAATATAATCTCTTTGTAAGAGATAATTTGTTGCTACATTTTAATTTCTTTGGAACAATGTGTGAGACATAGTTCTGTCAATTTGACAGAATTCTGTCTCAAGTTGCATGGATAATGAAGCAAAGTCATAGCTGCTGCAGCTTGAGAATGGTGTATGAGTATGGGGTCTATGCCTTTCCAAGTTCATACACAAAGCAGTACAAAACTGTAAGAAGTATATGGATGAAATTTGCCCAAGTAATATAAGTTAATGCATCCAGTGGCAAACCCTTTCCTCATATATTATTGACTAGAGCTGATGTCTCTTCCAAGTTTGTCAGAGCATATTTTCTATTACCAATCTCTCATGGGGATATTTTGGTGGAAGATAAAGCTAGGCTTGATTGATATATCAAAAAAGGTATCCGTGTTGCCGTTTCATATGGAAATGCCACTCCAGGGACACTTAGAAGCAATATTTCTTGTAATATTTTTGTTAGCATGACACCACAACTCTAGATTGTTTATGGACCCCACATATCTTGAAATAGAGAGTACCCAATTAACTGGATGTATGTGGAGGAAGTTATTTCAAGACATTGATGAACCTATCCTGCCTAATGCACCTGAAATATTAGGAAAAATAGTTGATTTCAACATGTTTGTATGCAGGAGATAAACATAGATTTTTACTGGTTTTCTTATATACCATAATACTTCACTATGCGTACCTTTGGTAAAGAATTTGTGGTCATGAAGATAGACATAGAAATCCAACAAGGCATATGGTATAAATTACATATTATGGTGTTACCTATAGATGATGTATACACATCTTCAGGGACACTATGTCTGTGATAAACAAAAACTCTAAGCCAAGTCAGTACTATAGAAAAAGAACAATTCAGTATGTTATTATACAATGCAAGCATCTTTGACTGTTCATAATGATGACAATGAGAATCCTGTAGACTCATTGACATAAGTCTTATGCAGTGGGAAATGATGGAATTTCACAACTATCATTCTGCATGATGTATAAAATGGTGACTTCAAGCTGTATGTGGTAGCCAATTAAGCAAGTATAGCTGTGATTGTTTAGGAACCCTGTATACATGAAGGGAATAGAACAAACATGGCAAAAGAGAGGATAATAATCAAGGAAGAAACAGGAAAGAAATACAATGGACGAAGCAAGGAATGATTGTTGATGGAGAACAGATTTAATTAATCTAGAGTATCAACATCAGAACAAGAACACTGAGATGGATATGAGCACAAGCTGGCCAAAACATCAAGGAGCCCCTGTAATGAATGGTGTCTAGGATAGACAATAATTTCTATTTAGGAAATACAGGTAGATAACTCTGCTAGTGATTATCTAGGCCATGACCACTACCACTGTAAAGGAACTGTACACCTTAAATTAAAAAACCAAAACTAATCCACTTCTTTGAAAGACCTGAAGTAGAAATCAATCATGCAAATATCATCAGTACTTCCATTGGTTTCAATGCCATTGCCAATTCTTGTTTATTTCCCACAATGAGTCTTGTGTCAGTACCCCTGCATTGAGCATGATTGCTCAGCTGCTTGTACTGTAGGTCCCTTTTCCCATGCCTCAGTTCCAATGCATTGCATCCAATTATAGAATTCATTTACTTCGCAGTTGGGACACTCCTCCAAAGGTGGAACAATTGTCAATGGATCTTGGGATCCAAAGAAATGGTTAATCATTTCATACCAATGAGGTGCATACTCTCTGTAATTGCTGCCCATGAAGTTATTACCCTGTACTGTGATTTGATTCTGAGATTTAAACTTCTGAATTTCTTTTGTGATGGATTTGAACCATCCATATCCATCTTAATAACCCCAAGGAATAGTCTGACATAATCTTTTGTTACGTCAGTAATTTATGACCCTACTCTCAAGCATTGACAATCTTTGCATATGTGTTGGCAAATGCCATACCATTTGCAACTCAAAATTTAGTCCTCCAATCTCTTATTACCCTTCATGTTGACATCATTCAGCAACTCCAAATATATCTTGGGGTTAGAGGAAGTAGTGCATTTGGCCAGTCTATCAGATGGCTAAGCTTGTCCAATTTGTATTTATTCAATAATGACATCTAGGGACCGCTTATTATCCAAGGAAAAGATTTCACTTCTGCCCCCACTGCTACACTCTTCCTTGTTGGAGATAACTTCCCATCATTCTTCCCAATCCTCTTGTGTCTCAACCAATCCAATGTTCCAGCACATGGATCCCTCTCAAAAGTCTCCACAAGACCATAATTTGCATTAGGTTCCACTTCATCAAATTCTAGTGGTGTTTCTAGATTTCTATACCACGATTGTTGGACTTGGGTATAGGTGTTGTATTTTGTCAATGGCTTCCAATATGCTGTTAGAGGAAGACCAGTCTATGATGAGTTGCATTTCTCCATCTCTGCTGTTTTAGGTGCAACAACATTAATTTTGATGGGATCGACCAACCTTGATACCAAATCCTCCATTTTTCTTACTGTGACCTTCCTTCCACATTTTTAAATTATTGCTTAAGCTGGTAAACTTTGACTTTCTCCATATCATCCACAGAAAATGTGAATTCCTTGGCAGATTCTTCAGAAGGCAATGTGTTGGTGATTTGGGTGGTACAGTGGGATCATCACCTGCATCTGTGGTGGGATTGAAGTATGGAAGTTGCTAATTGGAGTTGTAGCCATTTCTGTAACAGGCTTTGTCTTGGTTGGTCATATCAGCTACTCATCTTAGCTGTCATGAGGGATTTTTTGAGGTGACAAAACATGAGGCATACTTTGTTATAAGCAGTGTTTTCTTCACCATATCCACCATCAACACTGCCATTACCATCTTTTGTGGTACTCTCAGGGCAATCAATGAAATGGTCTTGTTTGGCAGGAAGAGTCTCTGTTGTGACATCAGTGCTATTGCAGACAGGTGTCTCAGGCAACAGCTGTGATAAAACTGATTTGGCTGGGCTGCAACACATTGATTGTGATGTAGAGTCCATTTGAGTGTCATCATTTGTTGTTGAAAATGGTGGGATACAAGGGGGTGGAGGTAATGATGGGAGGAAAGGAAATTGACTGGAACACATGATCATGTTGTTAGACCCACTTGACATTTTGTGGCAATGTGCCAATCAACAAAATGAAGCAAAATGAGTAGGATATAGAGGTTGACTCCCCACAACAATGTTATGTTGAATGTTTCTTGTTGTAAATTTCAAAAGTTTCATTTTTTTAATCAAAAACAGTCTATCATGCATAAGTATCTTGGATTTGAAGTGTACAGCAAGAATCCTTTGGTACCTTCTGTCAGACAATAGGTAAGATATTTATGGAAAATGCAGTAAAACACACTAAAAGAAAACCTTCTCTGCCAATGGGAACTTAACAAGTCTATAATAAACTGTATCAACATTTATGAAACAGGAAAAAAGACTGAATACAAACCAGAATACATCATCACACCACAACAACCTCAAATTCCAAGGCCAATCTTCTTTGGACCTTTCCAAATAGACGCTAATAATGACAAAAACACAATTGCTGAAATGTGGAGCAACAAAAAGGTTCATGAATAGAGTTATTTGGGGGCTGTCATATCATTGGTTTGATGGGATAGTGTTTGATAAATGTTTTAAATAGAGGTTGTAGCAGTGCCAAACATTCTGCATGTTGAATTGGGCAGGAGTTTTGGTATGTTTGAGTTCCAATCTGCTGTGTTCAGTGCAAGTGATAGATCTGGCAATAAAAAAGAAGTGAACACATATAAAATGTCAGAATATTTACGCTGTAGGTATGCATCAGTAAGAGATGAATAATGTTTGGAGAGCATGGAATATTTGATCAAATTCTATATTTGAACCAATGATATAGAAATAAAGTCTAATCTCACCTCATTCATAATTGCATGTCTGTAATGGAAGCCTGAGAGTTGCTCATTTCTGATAGACAGTTTTGAATTTCCTTATTAAGCATTGTATAAAGTAACTCCCCTTGTGTGCTGACAATGTTAATGAAACAGTCAGCATACTTTGAACATTGAACAAGAAAAATCCATCCAAAATGAAAGGAAATATGGAACCCACCACCACCTTTTGTTAAACCAATTTTATGTTGATTGTCCTTGAAGAGTTTCATACTCAGAATTTTTATGGTGTGATTGATTGGACACATCTTGAGGAGTAGATGGGTTAGACACCTCATATGTTGGAAAACTACCTCTTGAAGCAGAATGATTTGGTCCAGCTTTGAGGCCATTTGGAGTCCAAAACATGTCAAAAACGTAAAAAATATATACAAAAATACTTACAAGGGAGGCGAAATTAGTCACAATCTCATCCTATCAAAGTCAACCAATAATCTTGTTAAATGTGAAGCTAGGAGGGTTTAGGGGGCAAAAAGACAATAATTCCACATAATTAAACATAAATAATACACACAAGCCAGGCTAAATTAGCCATCATTGTTGCTGGGTAAAGTAACACACCTCAATTGATGGAAAAACCCCTCTGGAAGCTAAGAAATGTTGGAGTCCATGTGAAGTCCAAAATGTGATTTTTTTCTGCAAAATTAGATACAAAAATACATATCATGAAGGCAATATTGGATACCATCATTTTGTGGTTGTGATAAAGATTAGATGAGGTTTGATACCTCATTTGTTGGAAAATTCCTTCTTGAAGCTGAACAATAAGGATTTGTTGAAGGCAGTGGGTGCAGACATGATGATGATCTTGTCATTAATTGCAATGTTGTAAATAAAACAGGTCATGTATGTCCAAAAAATGACAGTGCTAAGAAAGCTGGCAATGGGGTCAATTTCACCTCATTTTGAAAAGACATACTATTGGCCTCATCAGCCTTATTAGGAAAATTTTGTATGCGATTTCTGATCTAGATGGCAGTATTCAATTTAGATACCAATTCTTGTTATGATGAAATTAACTTCAAAATGCCTACCACATATCAGAGTGGTGCTAATAAAGTAATAAAAACTGTTGTCAGAGTACCAAGCAATTCTACATACATTAGATACTGAATAATTCAAGGCCCCTCCAATTGCTATTAAAATATAAATGACCTCAAACCTCAACATTTGTCCAATTATATCTCATGAAGGGTACTAATATTATCAACCAATCACAGGCAGGTGTCATTGCTTTCTTGGAGCACCTCATCAATTTTAGCCACATGCAGTTTCAACTGGAATATGGCTTATTTTCAATGGGAAGAATTAATCACAGCCATTGAAGGACACAAGAACTACAAGGCAATTAGCCATGTGAAATAGGGCAGTACATGCATGTTAGCTTGCAGTCAACCAATTATTGTCCCATGTATTTTAAATAGGGCCATACTTGCCTTGGTTGCTGAATTTCAATGAAATTAATTGGGACTGGCAAGAATTCTTTTCAAGTAATTGTGACATTACATCCTTGCTACAGTACAAACCTAGCTTCCAACACAGTTTACCAACAAATTGTATCTCATAAAAAAATACCCACTTCGCTACTTGCCCTGGGACAGTTTTTCAGTAGAAATTTGTTGAAAAGCTACCTAAAAGATGGGAAAGCAGTGACTGCCTCATTCTTTGCATGGATGTAAATCGTTAAATGTATAGCAGCTCACTTGTTAATGCACTAAAGAACCCCAACAAAATAGATGTAGTGGAACCAATCATTTCTTTGACAGGTCACCAACTTGCACTTACCTTCTTGTATGGAAGCAATATAATTGAGACCATTTTGGACCATATCAGATAATAATGTCACAAATGCCTGTATTTTTCCTGGTGGATATGGAATAAGAGGCCCCCACCTGTATTCCCTGAACTTCATCAACCATTCTTTTTTAGGATCAACCATACCATCAGTTTAATGACCACCAATCACTGCCTTGAATCATCTCTCCACTTTTGGTGCTCTGGTATCATGATATCATTGCACAACAACATTTTTCATACTGTTAGCTTGAGCATCACTGCAACATGTATCAAATGCTCTACACCAATCTCCCCAACCTTAGTTGGAAATGTTGAATGTTCATGCTAAGACATGCTGGAAAAATCTTGAAAAGTGCCAAACTTTTGGGCAAAATGTAATTCTTTGCTTTTTATCATGAACTTTGTTTGTCTGATTGTAAAGAGCATAAAAGTATTCTAAAAAGTGTTGAGTGCTGGAATTTTTGGAGTCATCCTCTGGTAAAAACTACATACATTGATTCTTTAACAACAGATGCTGAAGATCTCCTCATCTGTTTTGAAATTCTATTGCTTCTGACCAATTGCAACATAACCACAATATGCCTAAAATATTTCCAACTAAGTCTCAACTCACCTCCTGTTTGTTATATGCTCAAAAAATACTCACTAAGTATACAAGGCATGAAAATATAACTTTCTCACCAGGGGATGGACTTTGAATATAGCCACAAAACATATTCTTGACTATGGGCATACCACCCACCACCAAGGACACAAACAAATTGTGGAAACCTCTTGCATTAAGGCAGAAAGTTCTCTCTCATTCAAGATGGAACATGTCACCACCTGACAATCTGCAACCAAAATGCCAATACCTGTTATTTGGTCAACCCTCAAGATATTGTTACCTATATTTGGAATGAGATGAATTCATTGCCTTGCTGGTACAAGATATCATTCTCATGGGATCACCAATGCCAGAGGTTTTGAAACCTTTATTGTATTAAAGGGGATGACAAAAGGACATAGTATCTCATCAGTTCAGTTAGACAAGAAAGGAACTATGGTGGAAGTGACCACTGAGACAGAGGTCATGGAGACATGTCAAGAACTTCTTTGAAGTGATTTGGACACTCAGCCTCTGCGATAATTAACAGTATTAGCTTAAAATGAGGACTTTCAGATGATTGTCCCACTCCCAGATAAAACTTCAATCCCATCTCCAACCTATTAGTCTCTTCAGCTTAAAAGCCACTGGTCATCTGGACCAAATCAGATGGTAATGCCTTTGTCAATTTGAGAGCTCAGGAATGGATGGGCAAAAGCAAAGATTTTAAACTTTTCCAACCCTTGACCTGGCTAAACATTTTCACCACATTCTGGTCAAAGATAGGATTTGGACATGAGTGCTTATGATCTAGCTTGGCCCATCTTAAAGAACTCCTACAAAAACCATACTTCATCCCCCTTTTTGTGGTCTAAATCACAACATTCAGTAAGATGTTATTTTTAAATGCAATATATGAAACGAAAATAAAACTTCAATGATTGTGCTAAAATAAAAACTTGGAACTATCTTTTTAGTTTTAACAGGTTGTGATGCTGCACTGTGACAAGCATGACTGGCTGAACAGCCACCTCATTGCCTCCTGAAACAAACAAACCAGCAAGATTGTTGCTTGGGGAGGGGAGCATCTATGGGCGGGGCTGCTACTTCCAGAATAGCCAGTTGTAAGAGAAATAACCACCACCATGGATGACTGAGTCCATTGCCATTGCTGCCATGGTTGATTTTTTTGGTGACTACCCTCCTTGCAAGTCCTCACAAGACATTAGAGAGAAGAAGTGGTTGTGGTATGTATTTGTTCTTTGTTGGAATTATTGAATTTGAAACCATCCCAAAAAATAAAATATAAAAATTAAAAACAAGATCAACAGTGACATGTCATGGGTGTATAACACATCTCTGTAATGTGACTCAAAAACATGAGAATGAAAAATGTTGTTCAATGCCACTCTTTTTTGTGATTTAACAAGAAACCCAATTTACTACATCACAACAATGTCAAAATTACATTTTTCCAACCAAGCTCTTCCTATTTTATATTTTGGCAATTGATTGTAAGCATGTTAAGGAATAACATCTCTCCTAACAATCCACAGAAACATGGTCCATATTCCAAAGGCTGCAAGTCTTTCTGAATCATATTAAACATGTATCAGTTGGGCAATAAATCCTCAGCACAGTGACTCATTAATCAACTTTGCACCAGACAACACGTCTTTCATATTTGATGGGAATAGTGTTACAAAATGAAGAAGAGGTTATTAACCATAATGAAAAATACCTCTTTGCCTAATGCACACATCCAAGCTAATGGCTCTATTACTGAGCCTTATACCCAAAACCACCTTTTGTCAACAATAGCCGATGTACACATGGTCACTAATGAATCTTCCAAAATATCACTACTTTTTCATCATTCCAACATCCTACTACCAAAAGTGTCAATTTTTGGTCCATCATGGACACCTGGAAAGGATCATGGATGTGGGATGTGGGAACATTCCACTCTGATTGGTACCACTGATGGATTGCCTTTGTAGTTGTCAATGGCAATTTGATCACCACAGTGGATGGCTCATTCCTACCACGTCCTTCCCGTACTACCTGCTCATCAGCCTTCATCCTGGAGTGCAAAAATGGCATGGTCAACTGGTACCATGGCTACACTCCAGATTTGTCAAATGCATATTGTAATGAATGTGAAAGTCTGTTTATTGCAAATCAATTAATCCAAAGTGTTTTTGTCACAAAACTGCAGCTCTGCAGTTTCCTTAGAATCTACTGTGACTTCAAAGGATACTCCTTGTATAAAACATCTTCCTTTGTATCAGGTTCCATCACACACAAATCATCTAGACATACTAAAATTGTTTACAATCAATGTTGACCATTCATCAATCCGAATTTAGTACCTTCACATTTTTGTGCATCAAGCCAGTACAACCAACATTGCTACCCTACCATGATACATTCAATTAAACTGTGAATGTGACCATCAATCAAAAACTCACACCTATGTCTACTTGACCACCCCCATCAATTAATTGCTTCCACAACAGCCCATCACCCTACTTTTTTCTTATCCAAAGTTCCACAGACACACCTGCTTTTGTCAGAAACTGCATCAATTGTTGAATTCCCTGTCCTTAAATAGCAGTACAAATATCATAACCAACCTTTAAATTGATGTTGTTGGTTGGAAGAAAAGATCCTCTAAACATGACATTCAAACATAGAGTGCTCTTAGATATGTCCAAGATGTCTCTCAATACAGAAAACAATATCTCATATCTAGCATTGAGATGAGTGCAGATGTCACCTGGCATACTCTCAACCATTTTTACTTCTTCATTATTGAATGCCCTTATTTCACTTTGATCCTAATCTCAATGACATTGGTCAGAAATACCTCCTGTGCTTGGGCCAATCAATTGAACCCAGATTGTCACTTCATACCCCACCTGGTATTGTCTTCTTGGGAAGGAAAAGGATGCCAATTGATGGGACAAGTTCATGTTTGGATTGATATACCCGCAAATCCAACTTATTCAAATTCTCCAACAATAGGATGTCCACCTAAGGATGGGCCACAAAGGTCATTTTGCACCTTCTTCAAATTACCCATTACCAGTTGGTTTATTGAAATAAAGTGCTGCATAAAAAGATCAGCATGACAAAACAAAACCAAGATAAGTAACAACTAGAAGGATTGTTGACTTCAACCTTCACCAGGATATGCAGCACATCATCCCCAAAAATGCTTTACTGATGACTTGTTTCAGGCAATCTGGAGTCTGGAGCACAAGGATGGTAAAAAATATTTCTTCTCTCTATTGGTTGTTGAAACAGCACTGATTGTTCATATACTCACACCTGCTTCATGCCTTAGTTGGACATGGCCTGGACATGGCCTGGACATGGCAAAATGTCCTGAAAAACAATGGACAGAATCTGAACATTTTTCGTTTTAGGGGGGTAAATCAAATGTCTTTAAGATGTTTCCACCTCTATTCATTCATCCTCATCTGCCATCAGATGGACATATTTTTCACTCAAAAAATTCGTCCAAAATTGTGGAAGAATAATACAATTGCTTTGTAATAATATTTATTTGCAAGTCATAGAATTTGGAATTCACCAATAATATTGATTCATAAATTTAAAAATTCCTTGTGTGTCATGAAAGCTATTGTGCTTTGCAAACACAAAGAACCATTGCAATGCATCTTTCTCTACTCCCCCTCCTTTGGAAAAATATTGAAATTTATCTTTTGTTATATTTTTGAGCTCCTCTTGTTGTAATAATTATTTATCCTGGTATGGCACAGAAAACCCACTATAGTGGGCTTAATTTCAACCTAATCTAAGTCTACTAAACCTCACCTGAAAACAATATTTAATTACTTTATTGAAAGTGCCTCGACTAGTGCATTCAAAATTGCCTTTATTTCCCAATTAAGCTCAAAAAATGACTGAGGTGTGTTTACTTTAGTGTGAAATGTGGCAAAAAAGGTGAAAAATGGTGTTGCTAAGTTGATAAATTAAACTAATGAAACAATTGATTAGATAGAAATTATTCATTACATTGATTAGAAATTCTTGTAAAGCATGGGGGCAATTAGATTATTATTGTGTTTTTCCATGGATGAGAGGAATCCTTGCATCCACCATACATGGTTGCCAACTGATGTTGTCAATGTCAAAAATCTGTTATCATTTGCATTGTTGTTTGCAGTTTTGCAACTTCATCATCCCTTTGAGGGCCCACCAACAGCTGATTATTGTTATAGTGATATATGGAGGTGTTGGTGTGTTTGGAGGGGCAAAGTCTTGTTGGATGTGGAGTTTTTTGACTCATGCAAATAATTTCTCAGTTTTTGAAAAATATTCTTGACATAAAAAATCAACTGTAAAGAAAAGAGAAAAAATACCATTTTCTTTACCCAAATTTGCCATGGCCTTGTTTCAAATGTTCAACTGGTGTTGTTGATAGTTGATTGTATTTTTGTCACCAGGAATATGTCAATTGTTGCATTTTTGTCATTTTCTGGTTTGACCATGTTTATTTTTCATTAACCATCATGAATCTGGAGCTCTGTGTCAACTCCAGTGCCCTCTTGATCATCCCACTCCACAATACCACCCAGACAATTGGTTACTATCATGATTGGGAAGGTAATGCATTGGTTGTTGTTGCTTTGGTGGTTCCTATGGTGACATTAGCAAAATTATAGACAGGAGTATGCAGCAGAAGTGCAAAAAATCACATTAACCTGTCTCAAAAATTTTGCTCTTGGCAAAGGAGCATCCCCAGTGCCTTAGACTGGTTGCATTCCATCCCTGATGCTGTTGGTAATAATGTGATCACAAGGGGGTTATGGGAATGATGGGAGAGAAGAGATTTTATTGGAACTTACAGTGTTTTTGTTCCTGGTCAACCTTTTTTGTGTTGACATGTCCTGCTACAAAATGAGGTATAATGAGTAGGATGAGACACTAGAAAACCTTTAAAAATATTAAGGCATACATTTTTGAGGGTGCAGTTTTCAGTTATTACATCAGATTTGCACAAAAAGCAAGCCTACTATGTGAAATTACCAGTTTAAGAAGGGTGTCTGTAAACCCATTATACTGGATTTGATGGACAATGAGATATATTTTCATTTTATGCTTTTTCACATTTTTGATTAATATTAATGCATTTTATATCATGCCCTCTAAGCTCAAGGACACATATTAAATATCTCCACATCATTTTAAAAACAATGACATTTGAGTGCCAATTTCCTGAACAATTTTGGGACATGTCCTGAGAAAAAATTATTATGTTCAATATCTTCAGTTTTTAATTAGGATAGGATGGGACATTTCCAACTAAGCTTATTGTAAAAGGGTGATATCATAGCTCAACAGAAGGAGAGGAACTAGTTATACTTTTCCTAATAGATATTTGGAGAGGGGAGATCACCTCCCCTAGGTGATTCTGACTACAACACTGTTGGGTGCAACAATGCCTACAGTTTATAAAGACTCCAAATTGATCAAATTAGTTGACATTAGAAGTAATAATGTGGTTATTGATGGCCATAAATGATGATTGGTCTTTATTTTGCCTCAACTCTCAATGTCTCTTATCCCCTAGAGTTCTCTTTATGGAGTAATTATTTCTCCCCATTTTGATGTGGTCATTTTCTGTTTCAATAAATTATTGTCTCTCTCTCTATCTCTTTCTCTCGATCTCTCTTTCTAGGGATGGAGAGATTGTGAATGAAACACATGAAGGACCTGCTTGCTGTTGTCCATCCTCAAGTTGGCAGGAACTTGTTTGCTTATCTCAGTTTTTTATGAACTAGTTCAGAATACTGTGACATTATGGTTGTATGATATTTTTCTCAATTCAAAGGGAAGAAATACTTCAGACAGGAAAGGAACACATTACAGAATATTTCAAATTGAAAAGTTGTAGCAGAGGATATTATAGCACAGCATGGAGTGTTTCATTGGGCATTGGATGTCACAGTGTAGCATAGCATAACTTTGAGCTTGAGGTTTTATGGTATGGCAACCTCCATTGTTCATCCATGGTTGGGAATTGGAAACTACCAATACAGGACATATCCCCATGTGTGTTCCTCCCAATTTGTATCATTTCAGGAGAAGTAACAAGTACCACAACCTTGCCAACATAGCCTCTGGGTGACAACTTATCATGCCATTATATTTCCATGGTAGATATCTTGTGCTACCAAAATCCCAATGTAATTCCTTGCTGTAGGGGTAAGAAGGAATGGTCTAGTGTCTTGTTTGACTTGAGATTATCATTGCGGCAAATGGTAAAAATTGGATGATTCTAAAATGTAGAGTGTTTTAAATTTAGAACCCTATATCTTATGCAGTAAATATTATTTTAGTCAAATCATTTTCAAATTTCCAACCTCTTTGTACTAATTTTATATTCAATACTACTTCATGTATAAAATAGCATGTGGCATACATTTAAGAAAGTGTCATGTTGTAGGTTAGAAAAAATGTTTAGGCAAACATGGAATACCTTGTATGACTAAATAATTTTTACACATCTATAGCAGTCAATGTCAGCTATATATGAGAAATATAAAAAATAAAATGTTTCTCCAAAAATGTCTTTTGCAGGCAAATTCCATGTCAAAAATTTAACCAGCAATAACCAGGGATGGGTGCAAACTCCAAATGTGAGCTCCACAATTGGCCAAAAGTCTGTCCAAAAGGTCACAACATTAGGCCCCAAAGTTCAAATGAGAAAAGAATTAAAATCATTCATTGAAATATTGTACTAGACACAAATGGATCAATAAAAAGTCCATAAAGTTCTTGCAAGAGATATTTGACTTGGGTTCTAGTCAAATGTTGATAAATTTTCTATATGTTTCAACCGTGGTCAGACAAAGAAATCTAGAAGAGGGAAATAGTTTTGAAGCATTAGCTGTTAGTCTAAAGATTTCACAAAAAGTGGTATGAAAGTTTATTTGTTTTTCTGGATATGATAAAAGCGTAGAATTGACAAACAGCGAGCTTGAATGTTTTGATCCAAAGCATACTAAAATGACATGATAACTGGAATTGGTTTTTTCAGCAAAGCTGGAAGTAGAATTTACTATGGTAAGGGAACAGTCAAATGGTATGGTGACACCATTCCTCCCAAAATCATAGCTACAATGTGAGACTCTGTTGATGGTTTCATTGAATCATTTTTTTGTCTAAACTTGTATAAAAAAGTGAAGTATTGACAAATTTAATCAGCCAGGATTGGAATGATATTTTACCTTGCCAAATCAAATCACATCTTTTTAGAAACAATTTTTTCTTGTCCAAACCCCTCAAAAACGATTCTAAAATTCATGAAACCATTCAAGGAACAATATTCTTGATTCCAGAGCTGAAGATCTAGGATTCAACTTCTAATTCTAGAACCAATCTATTGAAATCTAGAACCAAGGCCTATCCAAAGTTATATGTTATGATAGATATGGCTTGACCATCTCTATATGGCCAATCACTCTTCATGACATTTCGTTACTTATTTCTTTGTTAACATTTAAGCTACTTCAATACATCATATTTTTGAACAGTTCAAGATGTTTTGAGCCCAAGGATCTTAGTCATTCTTTTTGAATTTTGTATTTCATATTTTTGGATTTTATCTTTTGGTTTCATGGTCTGGTGGACAATCTTTCATCATCTTAGTTGGGTTATTCATATTCTGAGTCCATTGCTGCTGAAATTACAGTTCATATTCTTTAATACAAGTGACTCATCTCTTTTATCTTTGTCTGAATGAGAAGACTCTGTTCCACAATAATCCTATCTTACTATTGAGCAAGCTATCAAACAAACCTATAGTAGCTTCAATTAATTTTGCTTTGAGTACTCAAAGTTCAACATGCCTTTGGTATCATTGTCAACACAAGGGATTGATGAAACAATCATCATCTATAGTGATTTGACTTCAGACTTTGAGAGATCCACCTATACTTCAACTCTCATTATGATAAATACTTCCAACTACTTCCCTTCTATATTACTGACACCATGTGTAAACAACCTATAGCTACTTCTGGTACCCATTAGGCCAGCAGAAATCAATTGTAATCAGATTTTTTCAAGAAAGTGAATAGAAGAGATGAAGGTTCCAAACAGTTTATCTCAAACTACAATGTTGTCACCAAAGCCTTGAAGCCCAGATTAGATGCAGTCAATGATGACAAAGAGGGTGATGCTGTTGACACCAACTAAATTTAGATTCAGGAATTCTTCTGTAGCAACCTGGCCAAAGTGGATTCCTTTGAGCATTGTGTTGTCTCATTTGTCCTCAAGAATGTCCTTTTGCTAATCTTTGTGGTGCTAAAATATTGACCAATGATGAATTGGGATTTCCTGTGAATTACTTGTTGAAGGACTTTGACAAGATTCATTTTTTATTGTCCTTGAACACCAAGCATATACCAACATATTGTGATCAGCAGAGTAGCAATGGGACACTAAAGTCGTTAAAGATGAAAATAAAATGTTCATGACTATTGAACTTTGTGAACATTTTATTTTCGTCCTAATGAAATTCGTTTTTGTCAGTAGGGTAGTGATATGGTTACCAAGTTGGTCCTAAACAAGATTATCTTCATGACCCACAACATAATCAAAACACTGAAATGCTTCCTGAAAATTTTTGAGAGCAATGGTTTGACCCAGATCCAAGGCAAGAATGAATCCATAATTACCAAGCAGTTGTATCACACTATGGTTAGTCTGGATGAAAGTGGAGATATTTTGAGAAGTCTCACCATGTGAAGCAATCAAGTCTTCAAGGCAGTCTTCCAACAACATACTTGGGAGAGAATTAATCATTTCTCCTTTTGTCTTATTTGAAAACGTCATGGGCATGTCATGATATTGGTGAGATTTTGTAAAATTTTGAAAACATGTGGTTGCCTATGACAGATAATGTCAGGGATTCTGTACATACATAGTATATCAGCAAATGAAACAGAAAAACTTACCACTTGGCATTTTTCAGTGAATTTTTGATCTCTTTACAAATGAAGGAGACGAACCATTGCATACAAAGAAGACAGAAGTACGCTTTTCCCCTGAGTTTTGACACTTTTCAAGCTCTTTCAAACATGTTGTTGCATGTCCTGTGATGGTGATCATGTTCCTGGAAAATGGATATTTCCAATGAAGTCATGCACAATTCTATTACAACATAATCATCGTGTCTTTCTTCTATCATGTATACTATTTTGAAAATCAAACGTATTCTTTGAGATGTTAATGATTTTTAAAAACATCTTTGTAACCCCAAATGTATTGATTTCTCACAATTAATACTTCATTTGGAGAATTTATCACAAACTCAGTCATTGCAAAGAGAATTGTGAAAAATCCATTTTGGCCAGCAAAAGGTGAAAAGGTTTTAGTTGTCAGAATGATGGTTGTGATGGTGGCAGGAAAAATTGCAGTGACCAAAAATAATTAAGGCAGAAAAGAAAAGGGAACTATCAATGGAAGAAGCTAGGAATAACAAAACCTGTCTGTATTGCTATTAATGGGTTTCAGTGCTTTGTATATTTTGGATGACTTGTTTTGGAAATTCTAAGACCTGAAGTGGCACTTCTATTGATCACACTATTGATTGCCCTTTCTACTGGATTTGATGATTGCCTCTCTAACATTCAATTATTTCACATGCATCATTCTACCAATCTATACTCCAATATCAATGTTGATAGTGATTGAACTTTAGCACCAGTTTTGAATAAATATTTTGCAGTTCCAGGAACAGTTGGAAATCTTAAAATGTGCCAAACTAAGGGAACAAAAATAATGAGCCTGATTTTTTTGTGTGTAACATGCCCCTTTTACCCTAAATACTCCAAAATGGTCTAAAAAGTGTAAGTAGTAGTACTTCCCTATATTCATTTTGTACTGCTCTAAATATTATGAGTTGATGTAGCTCAAAAGCATACAAGAAATAAATGATAAATCAATGTGAAAAATAATCAATTCCAAATTTTATGACCTATCTGAAGCTGGTCAGGATATGACTATCATCTATTCTTCATAGGATTGATCTTTAAAATGCATGAAAACTGAGGGATATCTATATGAGAACTAAGTCATTGATATTCTCTTTTCTTAGTTCTTAGGACATCAAGATCTGGTAATATAATTTTCTTGCTTCAATTTTGGAAGTTTTAAATTAAATTCTATGAGTTTTTGATTCGATTCTGGGTTTTTGTTCCAATTCTGGACAGGCATGACAAGTAATCATTCCAATTTCAGCTTACTTGATGACTTTCAATATTTCTCTTTTCATTTACAAAATATAACTGGGCAAAATAATATCAAAGGAGACCATCAGCTTCTCTTTCAGGTATCAATAGAATGAAATGCAATCAATTAATTTGTCTCAAACATTCCAAACCTGGTTTTGATAGTCCCTTGATGAATAAACCCCGTAATTGCTCAGTATTAGAATCCTTAAACAACTCTATTCTATTCTACACTCTACACAATCTCTGATCAAAACCCAATAGTCTTAGTGTGGTAGTGTTTACTTTGAGACGTGAATTGTAGTGACAAAGTTTTGACCAGAACAAGAGCTGATTGCAACTTGAATGGTGCTATTGTCAATTGGATGATATATTGCTTTATCTATGGCACTGACTCCATTCATAATGGGAAATAGTCTGTGATAGCTATGAGCTAAGCAATAATCTCAGCTTCCATAGCAGACCAAGCAATCTCAGATTGCAACTTTAATTGACACATGCCACATAATAGAATGTTTGGTAACCATGATTACACAACAGGTCCTGCTCATAACACATACAGAATCATCTATCACTTTGTACCCATACATCCTATCAAAATCAGCACTCAGATAAACTTTCAATCCTGAGGAGTTTTTGGGAAGTTTTAATAATCATTCCTTCATCAGCAATAGGTTTTAGATAACAACTTGCAGCACAGTTAAAACCAGCAAGATACAAGATCATTCCAACCACACTGATGTAACTGAAATCACCAGAGGAATTTTTGGAAATTGACAAGACTTTCTCATTAAAGATATGTACTTTACATTTGCAGCGCCAACATATGACAAGTTTCTAACACATGTGATCAAACCTTTCTGTGTCATGTTGAGAATTCAGTCATAGAATCATGATCAATGTGGACACCAAGAAATGCAGCAGCATCATCCTTTTGCTCTAAACCAACACCATTTCATGCACCTGGATTATCGGAACAACAATGACCTATCAATTAAGAGACAGAAATCAAATAGATCTTGAGACAGGCCACAGTTTCCAAGGTTCTTGTTAAGATATTTTCAGAAGTCACAAGGCCTTTGATACAACCTGTAGAGAGTTCGCTTGAGACAAAGTTCCTTGAATTTTTCAAATGATCTTCAAGATTGAAGAAATGCAGCAGTGATGTCAGGTTTTTTATGTCATATCTGGTTTATTTTCATGGATAAGCATCAGCTGGACAGTCTTCCACTCTATGACAGGGGAATATGTTTTAATGAAATCAACCATTTCCAATTGCTGATCAATACAAGCACAAAATTTGATTTTAAATTTCTCACTTTTCTAGTATAAATTACTTGAATTAGAATGCCAAAAAATAATGATATTCATGTCATCTTCACTTTCAACTACATCCAAGGCACTCATTCCTTCCCAGACACCCATTCTTTCCCAGGTACTACCATTGCTCAGCTTCCTTCCATTTTCATCTGTGGATGGTCCATTTATTGCTTATCACCAGTTTGGAATATCTCATTTATTTGTTTCAGAATTGGCTTGAAGAAAATGGGATGGATTATGGTCACAAAGATTTCAGTGAAGGATCCACTGTATCCACAGTCATTGGCAGCAAAAGTGATGAATTTAAAAGAAGGCCTTATAAAGAAGTTCAATGCAACAGAATGATAAAAGCTTGGTATTTAACATAAATTTACCAAACTCATTCCATATTCTGAAGAAAATAGTATTGTTTCCTCTTTAGATTAGTGTGGAAAAGTGTGCCCAAATAAATTGAAGTTTGTTTGGTATGCGTATTACAGATGAAGTAGTTTGTTCTTCTGAATAGCTAGATTAGCATTCCCAGGTTTGCTTGTTTTTGCATAAGTGATCAGGATCAGGATAAAGATGAAAAGAATAAGTAAAAAACAAGAATAATGAGCTTCAAGCAAAGGATTATTGGAGAATGATAAACCCTCTGAAACATTGATTGATATGGTAGACTAATCATTGACAACAGTTTGAGCAATTCAATTTAATCCCTTTAGAAAAAAGACTAAAGGTGGGTTATATGAAGTTAAATTATCACTGCAAGAATACAGAAATATTTGAAACAAATAAGAAGTATTATCAGGTCCTTTATCAATCCAATTGACCTGTCTATGATGTTCAGCAAAATTACAGTGTTCTTGGAGCTCAAGCTGTTAAGCACTGCTAAGGCTCATATATCCAAACTTCATCAAGAGTGGGTGGATGATACACAAGGGCTTCAATGGATGCTCAATTGTGTCTTGCCTGGACTCCTGGAAATCCTTCTATGGATTCTAATGTCTTCAGAAAAGTTTGTGGCTTGGTGCTGCGAGGTGTATTCCAGAAATGAGCCCCCATCCTTCAAACATTTTTTCTGTTTTGTCAAACCATGTTGCCTCAATATATTGTCTAGTCCTGTATCCACGTTTTCATAATTCTAAAATATTATTACTCATAATTGAGTGTATCAAAATCAGTAACATTGATTGCATTTTCAATCATTGAAAGTACACCTTAATATTCCATTATTTATGTCATATCATAAGTACAAAAACTGTTAAGATTGTATAAGGTCATGAATTTTGATCTACATCAACAATTTCATGCATTTGTCATGAAACATGTGACCTAACTGATAATATAATGTGAACAAGATTGATGCATATCATTTCATTAGGTTGCAAACAATTGTAATAACAGCTGAAACAAATACTTCTTTCATGATCTGGAATGATATTACTGAAATTATGGTTGGTGACCAATTAGCCATGAGCGGTGAGCCATGAGCAGTGAGCCATGAGCCATGAGCCATGAGTGGTGAGCCATGAGTGGTGGGCCATGAGCCATTAGCCACTAGCCACTAGCCATTAGCCACTAGCCATTAGCCATTAGCCATTAGCCATTAGCCATTAGCCATTAGCCATTAGCCATTAGCTATGATAGAGTAATCATAATTGAAATTATGAGAGTTCTTGAAGGTAGGGTTGTTGTGATTGACAATATCCCTCCTTTTGACAACAAAATGCTGAGAAATTATAAAATACCATTGTGATATCAAAAACAATTCTGGTAAAAAATCAACCAATTTCAATCAAATAAAATCAAATCAAATTAATTCATTTCAGTCATTGCTCCAAATATCTTTCCATTTTCAAGAATCACAAATTGATAAATTTTACCTGATTTCTGAATTGTCTTTGTGAACTCCAATGATTATCCATACACAATAATACAAAAATATGTGGGTATGAATTCCAAAATAATTGCATGATTATTATGACTTGAGTTCAAGTTTATTTAGGCCAAAAGCAAATAGACATTCATCTAAAAATCAACAATATCACCACTTCTTCTCAATTTCAACTATAATGTAAATATTGTATTGTGGACATCTTGCTGTAATATCCACAAAATGGATACCATATCTTAATGGTGTATGTAATGTCATCAATAATCAGATTATCAAATTGTTTACCTTTTGACATTCATTTTATGGTACATTTTTGATAAACACATGCTTAGGAATTTTACTATTTGCATGAGGTTAATTAAGTATAAACAAGATTCATAATTGTCAAATTTGATAATTAGTTTACTCTAGTAATAATGTATTCATGACAGATTTCCTCATCACTGGGAGAAATTAGAATGACAAATGGTTTCAAGTAGTTGGAAAATGTCAAATGGAGCTGAGAGTAAATAGTAAGTTGTAAAAACTGTTTAATGCTAATGACATGCCAAAAAGAGCAATCAATAGCTGATTGATTGATTCATTGATACAGAGAGTATGATACAGTTTCATTGAAAAATGCTAAGATAAATAGGATAAACCAACTTCAAGGTAATGTCAGTACTCTTGTTGAGGTTGGTGTATAAAAGTGAATTATACAAGAAATGATTCTGTTGCAGTTGAATAGGATAATTTTTGGAAGCTCATTTCAATTTTTAAATTTGAAATAAATTTGACCTTGATTCATACCATCTAATCTTGTCCCATTATTGTACGCAAAAATGGTTGGCAGTTTACAATCTAAAATTGTATTGATGCTCACTTGAATGCAAATTGCCTGGACATCATTCAACCTTATGCCATACTATTTTGACAAAACACCAATGAATTGGAGATATTTGTCAGTATATTTTTAAAAAGAATTTGGTGTGTTACTTTTGGCCTTAGTTGGAAAAGTCCCAAACATGTCCTCAGGGTGGGGACATGTCCTAAAACCCAAAGACAGAATGAGTTTTCCTGACATTTCCAATATTTTCTTTGCTCAGTCACATATCAATGGCATGACCTTGTTTTCAGTCACATATCCTCAGTTTCACATATGACCTCAATCATCAAAACCTTCCAGATCAATCTGTGGAAGCTTAATTTGATTCCTCAGTTGGAGCTTATCCTTTTCAGAATCTTTCTCTTGAATTAAAATGACATCAAATCTAAAGTTGAAAACATTGAGTGTCAATAAAAGATATGTAATGCAAATGCTACAAATGAATTATTTGCATCTCTCCTCCTCATTCTCCTCCTTGTGCCCTTGGATCTTGTAAAATATTTTTCACTTCTCAACTGCATAGAAACTCATGAATTCAAATTGGAGTGACCCCACAACCTTTGTTCCTTGTTGCAAAAAATATAAAAAAGATGGTGTTTGCTAATGAACTTTTGCTTTTTCATCAACTTGAGTATAATTTTTAATACATAGAAAAATGGAAAATTCTTTTTCCACAAGTTATTCTTGGTATTGAATCAATTCTACTAAACATTAAAGGCATTTCATGTACATTGCAGCCTAGAAAATTGGAAAACAATTCCTACAATAATATAAATAAGCAGAAAAATGGTCAATTTTTCAACCTCCTACAGTTTACATTTTCAGTTCTGACAGACTTTCATGATCTCTGTTACAGGCTGCAGCCAATACCGTTAGAGGACCAAAAATTTGATCCATGCAAGGAAAACCTCAAAAGTAAATTGTCTACACTGTATATGCTTTATTTTGTGAGTGATTTCCAGAACTCTCAACATTCATCATGAATTTCATTTGCTTTCTTGTATTTGTTCCAATTTGTGATATAGTTCTGTGCTCTGTGATAATATTAATCATAACAATGCCCCTATTGTTCTGTCCCATAAAACTGCTCAAAAATTAAACATAAAATATTTGCTTAGAATGTATCATTAATAATGTATTTAATCACTCTAAGAATTTTTTGACTTCCCTTGTAACTTATTAGAATGGAGTAACATATGTTGATGCCAGTGAATAAGGGAGGATCTAGTTTTGCTGATGAAGAAAACTAATACCAAAAATTGTGTATGTTATATTATTTTTTTGTGTAGATTTTGAATACAATTTTATTTACTTTTCATTATGATACATCCAGGATTTACTCAAGTTTTGAATTACGTCTTCTAACTCTAAGAATGTAGAATTTATGTTCTCAAATGACTTGTGCGAGGAAAATATCATATGACATTTCAGGATATGTCCTGGCCATGTCCTAACTCCTCAAATATGTCCTTTAATTTTAGAAAGGACAGGTCAGGCCAATACCAACAAGTTACTGGCAAACTCATTTTCACTTTGTTGAAACCACCGCACCACAGATGACTCATGGTATAGTGGTTTCAACAAAAACTACAAACCAAACTCATCTGGGGTTCAAGAACCTGCCGTAGTATGAATCCAAAGTCAGAGGTTTGATTCCTCTTCCTCCGGGGACAACTAAGTTGTAACTGTTCTCACACAATATTAGGCCTGACTATGTCCACTCTCAGCTACAAGGTATGCCCTTGGGATCCTACCAAACCTGACATATGAGAATGGTTTGTAGTTTTGTTGAAACCACTATGCCAAAAGTTGACTCATTTTGTAGTGGTTTTGAAGGACTTGTCTTGGAATGATTACTCTACAAATGCATTTGGAAAAAGTATTGAAAATCAACAAGCAACCAGTAGGCAGTAGGTCCTGATTAAGTGATTTTTGTTTATAATGTTTGACAATATGCTGGTTATCAGTTTCAAACATTACATATGGGAAAAGGAAAAATTGTTGAAAAATTGACTGGGTATGAATTTGAAAAGGTCAATAATTATCATTTCATTCTCTGGAGTACAAGTTTAATATGGGTTTTTGAGCATGTGTTACATCCTCGTAGAATTTTGTACCAATTCTACCTAGGATTTATTTCATTCATTCACAACAACCTGTCTCAAAACTTTGAATCATCTCTTTTTTTCTTGTAACATCCTG
>JALLPE010000132.1:0-23412 GCA_036940025.1 Conticribra weissflogii
TTTGACGCTCTTCCCTGAATATGTCATTGAGCATATGAACCCCACTCAATGCCAACTCCGCATGTGGGCATTCTGAATTCTGTCTGATAAGAAGAATTCCAATGCAAAAAATAAACCAAAGGGCTTGATTGCCAGTGTTGCTGATTGATGCAACATCATCTCTGTAGCAAATGCTTAAATGTCATTCACAAAATTGACAACTTATTCCTCTGCATTGATGGTATTTTATGTGATTCATAGCAGTAAACTAAAGTGCACCCTTGTTAGATATGTTTATGAAAAGGTTTGTTCTTCATTTTTAAACAATGATACTGATTATTTCAGGACATAGCCCCAACACCGTGGTCATGGAGTCAAATTTTCCATTGAAAATTCTGTCACCGATCAATTGAAAATTGTGTGTCTCAGTCAATTTCGGGCCAAAATTGACAAATGACGCAGATTCTGAAAGCTAGAGTGATGACGCCAAATCGATTCGCACATTCAAAATAGACATAGGAGCAATATTTCAAGGAGTTATAATGTGATACATGTTGACCCAGTATAGTGGGTTTTGTGCTGCCAACTAACGAGATAAACAATTCTAAGTCTTCTCTAGTCTATCAATCAAACTATGCATGATTCGATAGCATGATGATTATGTTCAGAAGTCAGAAGTCGCAGCAGCATTCTTCATTAGGGAGAAAGGAATGTCCGCGGTACAATACAACGACCGTACTCAGTTTAGTCGTCGAAGCAGGCGCACCATCCATTGATATGGACAAGAGCGCTTTCCACAGTAATATCGCTTTTCTCACTCAGTCCAGACAACATGAGGTGTATTTCCTTCAATTCCTCGTGTTCCGAAGCGTCCGACTTTTTCGAATTCTTCATCATCTTATCAAGCTTACGAACAGCTTCCTCTTTTTGCATGTAGACTGCATCAAGTTCATCATGCAATGATGCCACAATCTTATTCGTTTTCTTGAGTTTTCGTTGTAGCTTGTCTATCCGCGCCAAGAGTTCGCCTTTCTCATCTTCAGGCGATTTGCATTGAAACACACTGAATACCGAGGTGTTCTTACACTTATCTCCAGAGAGATCATCCGAGTCGATGTATGAATACATCAGGCTTTCTGTTTTCGTAGATCCCGAAGAGATCGATTTGCTGCTCTTGCTCATGAAGTGGAATGGGCTAGAGATGGACTGAGTCATGCGGTTTGGGATTCTAACACCATGGGAAGGTGGGTCGCGTGATGGATTCTCTGTGAAAATATTATCATTGAGCAGCGCTTTTTTGTCCGATTCACTGTTTGACTTATTCAGAGATAATATGCCTCGAGGAAAGGATGCCTTCTTCTTGAGCTTCCCGAGAGCTGTTTCTGCACTTGCCTTTTTCAGCATGGTTCAAGATTTGTTGATTCTTATGAGAGAAATTAATTTTGGATTTAGTTGATGTCGTTCCCATGCAAGGATAACTATTGCTATCCTTCGCTCTCTAGAGCGATCTTAATTATGAAACATTCGAAAATTGTATGTCGATGGAGAGCACGAAATATCAACTCTCTAGAAAAACTGAATAACCCGTTTTTTACAATGAATTTGTGAGGATGACATTTTTGCGATCATCATGTGTGAGGATATTCTTTCAATCGATTGATTCAACGTCTGCCTTGTTGCGTGAGATTCTTCAAATATTCGTTGTATGTGCGACTATGCTTGATGAAGGAGCAAGTATTCATTTCATTTTTATGGTGCATTGATGAAAAGAATTGTTGTAAAATGAATGATGGAAACTACACTTTCGCCCCAGTCCGCGAACCTTCAATGAGGCTATTCTTTAAATAATATATATGAGTCGCTCGTTTCATTTTTGCAACAATGTGATCTAACTACTTAAGTAATCTGTACATGGTGTGGTACATGTCATGCACAATGTAGTGAGCCTCTGTGATTGTCTCTAGTCCGTTTGATTTCGATTCAACATTACGAGAAAACGCTAGGTAATGTTGCCACCACCGTCGAAGCGAAATCATCACGAAGCGAACTCTGCAGTTGAACCTATCTTCTGAGCACGAAACAAAAACGAACACGCGAGTAGAAATATCATAAACGACACTTTTGCATCTCTTAACAAGATTTGTGCTTTTGTGTAACTCGAATCTTGATACTTAATCTCAGCAATAAATCAATTGAACTACCACAAAGTATACTGTTTCACTTCGATACAATAATCAACATCCAAATCAAATGGAAGCAACAATAATGGCAATTCTACAATGTTGGCTTAAGTATGAATCATGCAATTGCATCACAACTTACAGGGATGTATTCTTCATAAAGCAATAAATGATTGTGACGATTCAACTACCTTTTCAGTGTTGATCCCGATCCTTTTTTGAATGATTGTGCTCTCAGAGATTTCTGTCCCGTGCGATAAACATTCCTCTTCCCTGTAATAGGCTCCGAGCATCGTTGCGATAAGTGGGCTTGCATTCTTACACCCAATTCATTTTCTGCAAACACATTGTAACTCTTGTCTTTGAGCACCTCCAAGCACTCCTTCAGGTCGATGCCCAACTGCATTATCAAAGGATCTTCGTTGGCGGCAATTTCAAAAGACTCCCGGTTGAACTCCGTCATCCATTTACTGAGACCAGCCTTTGCTTCGTCTATATTCCCTAATCTCGCTAATTCTTCCGCTGCAGATATAGCCTTTGCAGTGCGCACTCTCATCCACTGAACGGCGACGTATCTATTAGGCCAAGAAACTAAATTGTTGCTTGGTCTCGATATGTTGGCTGTACAGGAGAGTGGTCCGATGTGGCAATGTCTTATGGTGTCCATATAGGAAAGTTCCACCAAGGCATGACTCAACGAAGGCGGATCATCCTGCGAAGTTTTCGTCGGTGCCATTAGCGCAACCTCGAAAATGATATCGCGGCTTTCTTCTGCGTAAATGTCTCCAAGATTGATTTGGAATACCCCGTTTGCTATCTCTTTTTTGTTGTCGTGGTGAACATTTACGATTTCGGCACCACACTTGGCAGCTTCCTCCGGAATGGAAATGGTAAGGATAACATCCTGAGCCACAACCGACAATATCCCACCAATGGCATCTCCAAAGGCAGATGCAACTTGAGCATTGTCTCTGACGGAGTAAAAGGATCCGCCGTATGTCACTTTGGCCATGTCCATCAGAAGCTTTTGATCAGGCTCCGGACCATATCCGAATGTGTGGAGGGTGATTGGGGGTGTGTGAGGATTGTGTCCTTTTTCAACGAAGATGCTTGTGAGTTCGATAAGATCTTTCGCATCCGTGAATCCAGTGTTGGCGTTTCCATCAGTGAGGAGGAAAACGGAGCGGACTTTGTTAGGGTTGGTAACGCTGTTTGCCATTTGACTTGCTAACGATATGGCGCTTGCAATATTGGTCTGATTGAAAAATTTGTCGATAATTTGAGATAAAAATACATGATCCAATATGACGCGATGTGAGTGTTTCTACCGCCGCGTAGTCAGTCAAGAGTCAAGAAGTAAATTTCAACGATATCATGTGCTCACCCGTCCTCGTACAGAGAGATGTTCAATAGTGTGCAATGCCAAGCGCTTATTCTCTTCATTAACTTTTTGCACAGGAACTTCAATCTTCGCTTCGTCGGAGAAGGAAATCAAACCAAAGCGATCCTCGTTGTGAAGCTCCCGCAAAAGCAAGCCGAGAGTCTTTTTACAGAGATCTAATTTTTCAACTCGCATGGAACCCGACACGTCCAACGCCACCACGACGTCCACACTGGCCCGGGCGAAGGCGTCTCCGTCGGGGAGTTCTCGTGCCTTGACTGTCGCGCAAACCTGTCCCACGAATTCGTTTGACGCCAGACCGATGGACTCTCGGTGAGGTATGACCGAGAACTGGAGCGTCGGTTCTTGTGGGATGCACTGTTGTTCTCGGGCTAGCAGATCCAAGGCGAAGTCCACGGCATCTTCGGCTTCCGGTCTATCGTGAAAATATTGGACATGGACTGTTTCTGTTTTTGGTCGTTTAGAAGACGGAGACAGGTCATCCATGGAATTTCGTTTCGAACCGACTTCAAGTGGTAGTGGCGGTGGAGTTGCTTCTTGGATTACAGTAGAGGGACTAGACACAGTGCTCATGGTAATGAAAAATGAAGAAGTAAGTAACTTGCTTAGAAGCTAGCAATAATTTTTTGTGATAGTATCAATCTGTTTAATGAGTATTTTGTGTGTATTGTTTGATGAAGTTTGAGAAATTTTGATCACCCTGTGAACGAGATGAATACATGCACCCGCACGAAGAACACAAACCCAACAACTCCCAAAACCTTAGTTGTTTTTTATACTGGATCTGTTTGTGTGAAAGTCTTCTCTCACTCTATTCATTTTTAATAACAATATTCATAGTGCGATCGTTCCTTCTCTGATCTAAAACTCTATGATATTCATACTGCTTCTATTACTTTTTTCTCAGTACAATACAGAGCGGGATCTGAGGCGAGTATTGTATGGTACTATGCACATTAAAGAGCAATACAGAGTTTGTGATAACTTTACCATACATACCATATTAAAATCCTCTGGTACCATACAGGGTTCCTCATCCAAGCAATCGATCGAGTGGTCCTTTTGCTTCCCGTCGCACCATAGTATTTTTGATTCGGGGTGTTCGGGCGGATTCTCTTCTTCAAAATATCCGCCTGGCCCAAAAGACGAGAGGATCATCATAGTATTCCTATGTGGTCCTGGCTGTCTTGGGGGGGAGTTCGGGATACCCCGTGTTATGATGTAGGATGAGATTTTTCTACGGCTTTGGAATCACTATCCAATGATGCCCATTTGTACAATTATTATGAGCAGTCGGCGGGATGTTTCTTGATGTGACACAACAAATGAGAGAATTCCAGTGTGGAAAAGTGACATAAAGAAGTGTCATCGCATCAACATCATGTGCCTACATCATACACAATACCAATATGTTCAGTCCTTTTTTGGATTATGGTAGTATAGTATGGTACTTGGGACTATTATTATTATTTTTTACCCAGCTCTCTCTCGAGGACGACATCTCTGTGTGAGAACACAAGACTTTTCACACTTCACACAAACCTAAGGGCGAAGAAAAAACAACACATACCTATAGACCATCGAAAATAAGAACAAACAACAACCATGACGGATCGTCACGACAGTACCAGCGCAGAAAACCAAAAAACATTTGATCTCTCCCCGACATTTGCCAGAAAACTCCTCCTGGCAACGACTTGCGGGGACTTGCTTCTCTACCTCCTCTTCCGCGGAGACATCCCAAGACGAGACTATATCGCATGCAAAGTCGGTCTCGGTCTCATTATATCTCTGACGGCATTTGAAATGGAAAAGAAGACAGAACGTCCCAAGACGAAACGCTTTCGAAGTATATTTGCGACTCTTTCTGCAATGGAGGTCATTTTCACCGTATTGATACCCTGGTTAGTCATTTTAGAAGGCGTTTTCAACAAGGCACAGACGAGAAAGAATGGAAATCTTTTGGCTTCTCATTTATTCATTTTTCAAGCTCAGATTGCGGGCGAATGCGTGATTGCCATGACCGGGGAGAGACGTAAGTGGTTGATATTCCCATTTACTTGTATGGCAAATGCGTATCGAGCCGTCACGATTGGGACGTGGATAATTCGGGTGATGGAAGAAGATACTCCGGAAAGCAGGGATGTTATTTTGCCTGCCATTGCAGGTTGTCTTTGGATTTACTCTTCATTTGTGTTTATACCCTTTGAATGGTATCCACAACTCAAAAAGTAGACATAACAATAAAAATATGTGGGGCCATGATGATTTATTTGTTGACTTTTTTGTTCCTGTACGAAAGAGTGATAAAAAAGACCAGAAATAATAATTTGGAATGAAATAATAAATATCTACACTACATGATATGTTTCATAAATATGTCATAATTTACATAAATAATCCAAGCCGGCATGTGCCACCACAAAAAACCTTTAAGAACAATAGTTTCTTGCGAGAAGAAATTCAAAAGAGACGCAATGGCTTTCCAAGATAAGCCAACACCAGCCTCCTACATATCACTGCGATGGCAGCAGCAATAATCAATCTTCTCTTCTGCTTCATTCGCCGTATTAGCCCTTTCTCAAGAGCATTTTGAAGCGCATTGTTCCCATTGCTCTCGGAACTGAACTTTGCAACTAATTCTCCGGTAGAGGATTCGGGTGATCGAATGTTGTCGACTGTCCCACGTTGTGTTTCCGTACCAGGAGCAACTTCCTTGTCCCTAGCAGTACGGGACATCTTTCTCTTCGTTTGTTCGATACCCTTTCGTTGCACATAGCCGCGGATTTCTTGAATGTAGTCTTTCCTCCACTGGTCAACTTCTGACAAAACTTCCTCTTGCACTGCAAGTTCATTCTCTTGCGATTGATTTGTTTGCATGACGATTATCTCCCCTTCGTTTTCGCCCTCGACAGACAAATGCGGTTCGGGGATGTCTGGTTCGAGAGCAGTTTGCTCGAAATAGGCAATGTCTTCACCGAGAATCATTCTTTCGGCAGTGTCGGCCAAGATGGATGCAGTGGTAGGTACGAGGTCTCCTTCATTTTCAACGCCGACTTCCTCTGTATTGCCTTCTTCGACTGGAGAATCAACAATTTCCTCGAGAGTTATTGGTACTGCTACTTCCTCTTCTTCCGCGACTAAATCATCGTGAAATGGTGACACACCGTCATGGTTCATAGAAATAGTTCCTTCGTTGGCTTCGGACTCCGCCAGAGCATGTTCTGCCGCAGATGCGGCCGCAGAACTAGCCACGTAGAAAGGAAGGCGCTCTTGTCCTCCCATACAGGCTGCTCTCACCTCACTCTCCATCCATTCTAGCTGGGATTCTCTCCTATCTAGCTCTTCTGAGATGTGGGTGTCGTTCTCTTCGTTCGTTGACGAGAAGAATTCATTTTCTGCCATTATCAAATCTGCCTCTGTGACGACATTATCCTCTCTTATGCTACTCGTTTGATCTTCCGTTTGAGGTGATGAGTCCACGAAGAATGGCGCTTCCTTATCCAGTTTCAAATCATCATTCGACCACACTTCCGCTTCTTCCAAAGTAACTCCACCGAATGTGTCACTGAAGGACGCTCCCGCGTTAAAACTCTTGCCAGTCACCATTTCAACATCCCCGCTCATCGCAATCTCCTCTGTCTCATCGACCACTCCCAACGATTCCTCATCCCGGCCGAGCCCCTGACGACTCTCGATCCACTCGATCTCCCTCTCCCTCTCCAAAACCGCCATGGAACTCTGCTCCCGCTCCCTCTCCGCGGCATCCACCAACGCATGCGCCGCCTTTGCCAAAACCACGGTTTCCAACGCCGTCTCGACCGCTTCCAACTCGGGAGACAAATGAGGCTCGTGAGCGAAATCGGTAGAGGCGAAGGCGGTGGAGGCGGTGGAGGCGATGTCGGTTTCGACTTGGCTTTCGGCGCAGTGGGATGTGGCGTAGGTTTGGGGGGTGAGGAGGGGGTCATTTTCTTCGTCTATGGTGCATTCTAGGTCGTTATCATCATCGTCATCATCAGCATCTGCTTCTTTTTCTATTTCTGTTTGCAGTGTGACCTGGTCGCGGATGTTGTTGATTTTCACGGCAGATGTCGAAGGCTGGATGGGTGCTTCTTCCTCTGGTAGTTGGACCACTACATCGCTGGAAAGGGATGGAGTCTCAATGACTTTGACCCTTCCATTCACACCAGGATTGCCAGCGTCTCGTTCTCCTTGTTCGTCTTCCTTCAAGAGAAATTTCGACCCGACGAGAAAGGACAGCGGGACGGCCACAGTCAACGCGAGTAAATCCACCAAGTATTCCAAAGTAGGCGGGAGAAATGCCAAAGATGTAAGGCCTTGGACTATGTGCTTCATCTGGAAGATTGGATTGTTGCCGGATGATAGAAATTCCGTGGGCGGCAGGTCTGGCAGAGGAGGCAACACGGTCAGTTTTGTAAGAGAAGCGGCACGCCGTCTCCTTTCGGGAAGATACTTTCCTTTGGCAGTACCGAACAATAACGAGTCGGAGGCAGGAGACGAAGTAATAATCGTCTCTTGACGTCCTCCTCGACTAGGAGAAAATAATTGGGTAGGTGGCGAATGATGTTGGCGGATCGCAAAGGCCATCGTCGGCTTGGAGTTCCAATGAGATGACGGCGATGATGCCGCGATGAGGCCCAGTTGCGTGGCGAGGCAAAGGGATGAGGCGAGGTTCATGATGGATCGACTGTGCGGTTCTATATCGTGTGGTAGAGTTTTGATTTATCTCACTTCGCTTTTATTTTTAGTACTATAGTAAGTCAATGAAAACCATCTTCGGTGCAAGCCAGAATGGCAAGCCGCAATGCAAGCTGGACTAAATAAAAGCTGGTATCGTAGGTCTACATATCGTGCAATACCATAACATTATTTTTTTATTTTTTTTATTATCACCATGCAGCGCACAAGCTTGCACGACATCATAACAAGCTGGTCCTCCTAGCCGGCTGCGCGGCATCTCACGATACTGCTAGGTACTAATGTACAAAACCATAGAGAGTATTAAGTCTATTATTATTTAGTGTCACGTAAATGCTGTTCGATATTGTAAGTGACAATAAGGATCAACTGAAAAATTTTGGATTCTCATTTTAATTGTTTGCATTATTTTTATTAGAGGGCTAGCTTTTTTTGGAAACCTTTATGTGTGACACTTAAAAAATGGTTGCAGTCATTTTACATCATAGATCCAAGCTATCACAACAACCAAGGATCCAAGCCTTCAGCATCAATCCAGCAGATATACTCTATTAAGTACGATATTTTACTACACATAATATACAAAAATCATAACACGTCGCGGGTTTTTTCCCGCCAATGAATCAAACAAAAAAATGCATAATAATATTGCGTTTATTTTGGAGTGACAGCCACACATTTTATGATACGATGATGTGTGCCAAAAACATAATAATGACCTCTCAGATCCTAATATATCATAACAAATCGCCTATCGATCTCTTTCTCTCTCCAATACGACCATGATGATGTTCAAACTACAAACAAAAATGCCATCCGCCCAACAACCGTTCAAATGTTTACACCTCCTTCGCCGCATCCGCAATTCGTCCTCTTCCACCCCTTCCACCGCCACCCACGACGAATCATTAATCACCCGCTACGCCTTCTCCGTCCAATACCACGGTGGCCGCTCCTTGGGATTTTCGTATCAAGGCCCCCAAGGAGAAAATTGCATAGTCTACCACCATCCGTCATCTCTCTCAGACCCATGTCCAGGTCGCACTGAAAATATCATGCCTCCGAAACCAAAAATGGTTCGGGCAGATCTGAGAGGATTGGAGTCCATAGAAGGAAGGATACGACGGGCCTTGGACCATTTGGTCGGAAGGGATGGATATCAAAATATTCAAGTCAGTTCTCGGACCGATCGAGGCGTGCACGCCTGGAGGAATACGTTTCATGTGGACATTCGCGCTCGTGTCGTCGGAAAGAGGAGGCAACAAACGGGTTTGGATTCAGAACTCCTATCATCGTCTACTGACGAAGAAGAAAATGAAGTCAATTTGAGACATTGGAAGCCTGCCAATCTCGTTCATGGTCTGAATTTCTATCTATCCAGGCTTTCCATCTATCCTAATGACGAGGAAACTTCGAGCTCTGACGAAAATGACACGCCACAAATGCGAATGAACAGCGATGAAAAACTAGCTAAAAGGCAAAGACGCAAACAATCGCGAAAGACACTGCAATCGAAAGACAACAACAACAATAATGAATTGAGTAGATTTCACACCAATAGCGACATATGCATCTTATCTGCGGCCATTGCACCATCCACACGTACCCCAAATATGCACTTCGATCCAACCCTTCCGGAAGATGACGAAACCAATCCCAAAACTCTGCAGTGGGATGCGAGATTCACTGCCACTCGCCGTGTTTATGCCTACCGGATATTGCATTCGAGTGATGATTACATCGGCACTACTATTTCTCGCCATGGTAATGACAACAACGAACATCAATGGAATTCGGAGAAACATCACGCAACGGCATGTTATCACTCTCATCCATTTGAACACGATCGAGTCTGGCGGATACACGACAAAGGAAGATCGAAGAAACAAAAAATCAACTGCGGAAATGGATGCAACACCACAACTCCGGCTTTAGACGTCGATGCGATGAATCGAGCCGGAAGGCACCTTGTCGGAACTCATGATTTCACCAGTTTTCGCGGCAAAGGCTGTCAGAGATCCAGTCCAATCGTGACATTGGACGACGTTTGGGCGGAATCCGAACCCTATCACGGAGACGATCATACCTGTGGCGGAGGAGTATTGAATGGAGTATTCCGAACGAGCAGGCCGCAGTGGCGTCTTCCCTCGTTGCACCGACCGGACAATCTTCATCTCATCACCGTGGTTATCGCCGGTAAGAGCTTTTTATACCATCAAGTTCGAAATATGGTGGCCTGTTTGGTGGAAGTGGGGCGGGGGCGGTTGACTCCCGATGATGTGAAGGAAATTTTGGAAAAGAGGGATAGGAGCGCCGCTCCCGGAATGGCTCCTGCGGAAGGATTGTTTTTGGTGGATGTGGAACATGGGGATTTTCGATTTTGATTCATGGCGGATGATGACTCGCCATTATTGACCGCGTCAATATTCAATATAGAATACAATATGGCGAATATAGGGGATATAAGTGACAATCTATTTTACCTTGATACGACAAAAGAAAAGCGACAACATATTTATTTTGCCCAATATTTTTCGTTTTCGAATACAACAAATGCAACCAAGACCTCCTACTCAACCTAATACAAGAGGAAGCTACGATTCCTTCGCTCGTTCATCCTCCCTTTCCATCCTGAACATCCATATCGGCTTCCTCTGCCAACTCCAACAAACACACCACATCATTGCCACATTTCCCAAACGACTTGGCAACATCCAAAGGACGCATTCCATCCTTATTCTCAATGCGAATTGCCGGCGGATACGCTTTCATCAATGCCTTTGCGACAGCCACAGAACACCCACCTTGACAGGCAGTATGAAGTGGAAGATTGTATGACACTTTATCTGGAGTTTGGGCTAGCTTCGAATCCAAAGAAAGGAGCATTTCCACCACTTCCAACGCGATGGGTGCGGACTCCTCTTCGGAATCCACGGTTTTGGCATCGGACACGGCGATGTGAAGACAGGTCATGCCGAATTTATCGGTGAGGGCAATGACGTCGGGTTGGGCCCGAAGGAGCATTTCGATGACTGTTTGGGGTGCTCCGCTTCGTAGAGCCATGTGCACTGTGTGGTGTTGGATGAGTGGTCATGGTGATTTGGCAATCGGACGACGAAAACAACGATATCCGACAATACGATTGTTCATAGGAATCGAACTCACGTGGAAAGGATCCGTCGCGGACTTGATGAGAGCGTTCCTCGAATTGAAGTTCGGCAGTGGATGGTATCTGAGAGTGACGCCAAGTCGAAGACGTCGTTCCGTCGAGAACGAGGTGCTGATTGTCAATGTTGAAGCTATCGTTGGGAACGATAGTGCTGCCGTTCGACAATTTTTTCTTCTTGTTCGGTGCCGGGTTTCCCATCTATCATTGCAAGCGAAGGAGGAACGAATGGTCGGATTTCGGCGCAACGAACACAACATATGAAACTTCCTAGCGTCTCAACTCACTTTGGTCCGAGAGCAAAGTCCACATGGATGGGCCTCCAAAATCATTCGAATCACTTCGAGATTGGCAGGACAATACCGGCATGCCGCGTGCAATGGCAATCTGAATTGGCAGAATCAGAATCAGGAACGATGTAAGAAGATACGATGAAAAAATAAAAGAAAGATTTGAAGAAGAATCTGACTTTGCGCCGGTAACGAAGGAAGTGTCAACCAACGATTCGCAATTTTCTACGTACAATCCCTCCTTGTTCATTTCGAGGGCCACATTGGGATTGGCATCCAACAATAGACGAATCACCCTCGGATCGACGTCTGGTCGCAATGCCAGATGCAATGGCGTGTCTCCGTGCAAATCCTGTGCGACATAGTGAGGTTAATGAAGAGTAATAATTCGATGATGGACGTTTTGATTTTCGTTTGGAATAAAAAAAATAACGATGATTGCAACCAATATAACATGGCGAGCGGGCTCACAAATAATAAATGTATTGCGCATACCTTTTCCATCACAGCGTTCGGGTTGGCTTTCGACAATGCATCGATGACTTCGACGGATGGATCACGAGCTGTCACCGCGATGTGCAATCTGAGACGAGACCATGCGGTGGTGACGTTGGACGTTGGACGTTGGACGTTGGACGTTGGTAGGAGGCGTGGCATATCGAGAATCATAAGAGTCATTGAGTGCCGAGCGTCTCGTCGTAGGAACATTTCGAATCATGCGACGACGATCGAGAGAATGCTATATTATACAATATACACATCATTCTGTCGTTTCCGAACGATCATAATTGACTCACGGAGTGTATCCACGGTCATCCACGCGAACCACCTCTTCCGACACGGCTCTGGCCCTTTGAATGATCGCCAGTGTATTGATTGGGTCGGGGCGCGATCCGCATAAATCATGCAGCTTTGTCCATGTCATTATTTTGTATATTATGGTGTATTGTTCGATTCGGCCGACTGTTATATAGTTTTATGCGATGTTGCGTTTGAGAATACTATGGTTAGAGGTTACGGTTGGAGAGGAAGAGGAAGAGGAATAACATAATATCTCTGCAAAAAATAATGAGAATAAGTTGTCATGATCATACTCTAATATGTATCTTGAGAAGTTTGTTTGGTTGTTGACTACTTGATTGATGTGATTGGAACAAGCCCGTGGCATCACCGTCTTGTTCAAATAAAATAGAACAGAATAAAATCGATGTCATGATAGTACTACTTACTATCTGTCATACGGAAACGGCATCATCATCCACACATCAACGAAAAAAGTTCTGGGAAACAGAAGGACCGAAGAGACTGCATTGCAATAATATATAAGTCAAATATGTAATATAAAATCCAAGCACACTACAAAATCTTGTTCAGTACATGTAAAAAATAAAAAGATTCCATGATTGGGGGATAGTGGTATCGTAGTGATGGATGAGTGGGTGCATAGAGGATGATAGTGCGATATACGTCACACTATTCACAATCTCATTGCCTGTGAATGAATACTTGAGCATCTCTCTAGAGAGAAAGAGAGAGGGGCAGTTATGAGTTGTTCCACTATTTCTGACGAAGACACTATGACGACCGACGATCGATGGCCGACGATGGCGATGCCGCCAGTGCCAGTAGATGAAGAAGCACGACAGGATATTATATAATAATATGTTATATTATATATTATAACAGCTTCCAGCCAGCCAAACAGTCAGCCAACCAACCAACCAACCAGCCACACAGCACGACGGCACGACGGCACGACGGCACGATATGAGCCCGCGACCAGAACGCCCCGCCGGCAAGAAAACGGAAGACGCCACCGACCTCCCACCCATTCCCGAACACGCCGAGGCCGTCCTCCGATCGCAGCGGCAATACGACCGAGAAGACGCCGAGGACAGAGAGGAGCAGGGTCTGTTCGAGAGGGACAATGCCGCTGCGTCCTCGGCCTCGGCCGATCCATCCGGCGACCAATGGGACGGAATTCCCCTGACGACAACGGCCGCCGCCGCCTTTTATCGCGACGATGGACAAACTGACGCATCGACCGCACGCCCTCGATCCGTCGCGTCGAGGCCGTTCTACGTCGCGTCGTCGCCGGCCGGAGGCGAGAGATGGGAGCTCACCTGGCCCATATGGCACATGCTCCCGAGGGACGAGCGGCGGGCCATCGCCGCGCAGCACGGTTACCACGCGATCGGGGATTTCGAGGAGTACATGTCCCTGACGAGGGCGGTGGGCGAGTCGGAGGGGGGGGACGCGAACGCCGCGACGGAGGATGCGGCGGTCGATTCGTTGGCTTCGACGTTGGAAGGGGCTTCGTTGTTGAATAATGATGATTCTATCGCACGAGGACGGGAGGGACGATTGCGATTGGACGACGTCGACTTTTCGGACAAATTGGCACACTTTCAAAGAGTAGACGACGACGACGACGATCAAGACGACGATGACACATTGCCATCGCCCACCGACCAAGACGAAACATCCACGTCCACGTCCTCGTCAACGCTCCAAACCCACCTCGAAACCATCCAACGAGGCGGCCTCCCCTGCCTCCTCCCCGACGAACTCCTCCACAAAACATTCTCCTACCTCCCCGTCGACGACCACGCCTCCCTCGCCCTCGTCTCCCCCCACTGGTCCCGCTTCACCCGCTCCGAAGCCCTCTACAAACTCCTCTGCCAGCGGATCTACCTCCGCCAATCCAAACGAAAGACCCTCCGCGTCTCTCGCTTCCAAAACTCCCACCGTCGCATGCTGGAGCTCCGACCGCGAGTCCGGACCGGAGGCGGACTCTACGTCCTCAAACACGCCGAAGTGCGAAAGATCCAAAGGGACATGTGGACCGAAATCCCCGTGGGAGCCGTCCTGGAAAGCGTCTACTACCGCTATTTGTATTTCTTCGAGGACGGAAGGGCGATGTACGCGCTGACGCACGCGTCGCCCGCGGAAATGATTCCGAGGTTCGTCCGAATGGCGGTGCGGGGGCGGGGGAGCGAGGACAAATGGGGCGTGTGGGGGAGGTACGAGGTCCAGAAGGACGAGGTGCGGGTGTGGGCGGCGCAGTCGTGGCAGGATGTTTGCTTTCGGTTGAGGGTCCTGCGGTCGAATCGGATGTTTCATTACGATAACGGGGACAGGGGGGTTTGGACGACGATGGTGTTGGAAGACCATATGGCCAGTGGGACGGGCGATTTTAGGGAGCAGAGTGCGGATTTGGTTCGTTTCGAGATTCCGGAAAATCGGTATTTTCGCTTTTTGAGGGATCGAAGGTTGTGAGGCAATCGATGAGGATGAACTGCGCATGAAATTATCAGTAATATCTTGCCATTGTACAAAGAAATGATCTAACATAACAATAACTCTTCAGTAAGTGTGGAAATTATCTAGTGAATAGCAACTAATTGAGTGGTAAGTGACAATCTATCACTGCGGGGTGAGGATCATAAACTATCATTGCATTCCCTTGTGAACACCAGTAGACATCGTAATAATTACACCAGTTGACGGAAAAATTTACATCTGTCAAGATATATAGATACATTATGGTGCAAAATTGAGAAGCTCTGCGGAATAACCATATTATTTCGGAAGTCTATGAAACCCTGTCATAATATGTGCAGCGCGTGTTGAAATCTATGGCAATGAAATCCATTCCCAGTGTTGGTTCCATCGAAAATCCATCTCATTCCTCGACTACACGACTTTCTTAAACACAAACAATTTCTCGAATCCTTTCCCTCCCGGAGAAGACAACACATCCATGACTTTCACCACTGCCCACTGATGAATTCGTTTTTGGTTCTGATTTTGATTCTGTTGTTGTTGTTGCTGCTGCTGATGCTGCTCTTTCGAGTCCCGTCCATCACCAGTGTCGCCTCCATCCATTCCCAAAAAATACCTGAAAAAATCATCATCGGCATTGGCTCCTCCCAAGCCTTCCCCCACATACACTATCGTATCGTTCTCGGGATGAGCATTCGCATACGCCTCGACCGTTTCGAGCGCCATCGGTCCCGGAGGAGGATATACTCTTCCCACATCCAAGAGAAACAACAAAAACATAAACAAATTTAACATGAGCCATACTCATTTACGTACCACGATCAAACAAAACAAAACAAAACAAACTAACACGGTCCAAATCGTGACATCATCACCGCCACGCCGAGTTCGCAAACAGTACTCACAACAGCAATACCCTCCCACGAGCGGGATACCCCCTCACGGCATCGACGTGCGAAACACACTCCCTCACACGGCCGTAAAAATAACTCCTCGCCGGAACGGTGTTCCCGTGATAAATCTGCGGATTCAACGGCAATTCTCGCATGCTATCGTAGGCGAGGACGAACTCCCCTTCCCCCCCATCGTTTCGAACATCCGACAGCGCCCGAGCCCACTGCCCGTTCCCGGCGCCCACTTCCACGAATCCCCGTTTGTTCCCCACCTCGTTGGTCAAATACGCCAATATTTCGGGAGTGTGCCCCGTGCATCCGAACCTCGTCAAAAAATCCTCGCGATCTTGCGGACTGACGCCCTTGCCGTACACCAAGGCGTTCATTTCTTCGAATAATGCGTTCGTTTTGGATGGATCTCGCGATTTTCTGGCCTGCGCGGCCTCGGGGGAGGAGAGGAGGCGGTGTAAGCGCGTTTCGTCGATTTGACGTCGTTTCAGTCCCCTCGTGAGTTGGGGGTAGGCGAAGAGAGGGTCGGAGGGGGTTAAACAGCGGGGAGTGGGGAGGGAGGCGTGGGATTTGAGATTGAGGCGGTATAGCAGGAGGGCGGTGCGAGAGAGCGGCGGCGGTGGCGTCGACGAGATCGAGGGAGGTTTCGACGAAGGTTCGGGGGGTCCGCTGTCGCATTCGCAGGGTGTGGGTCTTCGAAAAAAATCTCTTCGATTCGTGCTTGTTGCGTGAGCAGTCGGAGGGGCTATTGCTTTTGTTACGTTCTGGGAGCGCCAAAATGAACGAATGGAAGAGAATAACTTGTGTTTGATGCGATCGCTGCGGCACCCTTCGACTTCTGATTTTGGGATCGTCGCCAAATTTACATCCGAAGAAGCGAGGATGGTTATGGCAGATGCAGCAACCGCGGATGCTGTCACAGGCCGGATGGATCGGACCGTGAATCTACTCGAGTGCATCATGGATTGATGCTAAAGTTGCCGAGAGATGAGCAGGTGCGATAGCGATAGCCTTCAATTCGAGGATGGGGTGCGGTGGAAGGAATGTTGCGTTGAGAAATAAAGAGATACAACGATCTTGTATCTTGTCATCGCGGTTGGGCTTGCCCAGTGAGAATGGGTTATGTGATGTGGGATAGATAGGCTCGAGATCCGTAAGCCATAACTCTTGCAATCCATGATTACCTCAACAAGATAGGTACCGCTTAGATTTTTTATCTCCAGTCATAACTAAGCATGATAGTTTTGTACGTATAGTATTGTGCTGTACCGATCGAGGAAAAAAATTAAAGATATCATTGTCGATAATACCGTGGATAATATACAATCGATTCAGAAAATGTACCGCGAAAATAATAGAAGAGTAAATGAAAACGATTTGGGAATGACAAGTTGATCCACTTATCAAACGAATTTTCGCACTATAGTTACCATTAACAATTGCTCCATCGATGTGAATTGAAAATTAATAAAAGAGATGTTCATTCGAGGTGACATATGTCAACCTTTCAGAGGTCTGACGTTTATCCATCTTCATGAGATCCACAACTCATCACATGTTCTTGTTATTATGTGCTGCTGCCTGTAATAATTTTCGTATTGGATTCACCTGTTGTGTTGTTTCATTGCTGTCATTTGCTACAGAAAGAGAGATTCGGTGACTGCTGAAACAAATAACCAAATGCACTGACAGCAATGCTTGCAATGACTAGATTCTTTTGAAGTTTTACGCACGCACACGTTAAGATTTGACAGTACAATAGTGATATGGTCGAAAACAACATGTATTGCAAGTGTTATTCAATCAACAATTCAATGACTTCGGCATCATTTAAACTTAGACAAGAATCCACTCCATCAATATTGAGTATCTACCTGAAAATATTGAACTCCACTGAAATACGAAATACCGACGCAAGATTTTGGATTTGACTCGTCTTCAATGAGTTGAACAGGTACCAGCGCACCTTGGCCCGATAATGACAATCAACATTAGAAAGGCTGAAATGAAATCGAACCAATCGCTTCCTCCTCGTACAAATCCACCGAAGCACCCGGCAACTGAACTCTTTCTAAAACTCGAACGTTCAAATTAGACGGCTTCAACTCCACTCCCACTTCCTCATTCCGAATATGAATAATTTGCGCGTAAAGTTTCAACGGCGGAATGGAATCTTGCGTCTCCCCGTCCTCATTGCTCTTTTCGCCGGCCATTCCAATGTTCAATTCTTTCGTTTCCAATTGAAGAAGCATAAATGGATATAACGGCTCTTTGAACAATCCCCAAATCCACAACCCATCCTTTTTATCGTTGGGATCTTCGCTGAGAGTCCACCTACTTCTCGAAATCTTTAGAGTCATGGCCTCTTCCTCCTCCTGGCTTTCGTTACTTGTTGCATCCGATCGTTTCAACTCGTTGAAAGTCCCCTGGGGCGGCTCGTATCCCTCCTCTTCGATGAAATTTCCCTCCAACACAAACAATTGTCCATTCAACTTTTTCCCTTTCGTGGTTGTCACGTCATTAAGAAGCAGGCGGAGTCTCCATTTGGTTTCTTCCGTAAGCGTTGTTTTCTTCTTTACCTCGGAAGACGATGTCGATTTTGACAAGGAGAGACACGATTTGGATGACACAGCGGCGTGTTGGAGCGTTGGGGCTCTGTTCGATACGAATGCGTGTGACTGGATTGCCGCCAGCAGAAGGGTTGCCAATATTAGTAGAGACTTCATGGTGAGTGGGGTTTATATCTTCTATGTTGTTGGCTGTAAATAATAGGATACGTTGTTTTGATTATTTCTGTTTTCACTCTTAAGTCTAAAGAGATTGGGGCTCTGTTTGCTTGTAGATCTTCGGATCCACTTCAAAAAGGTTAAGCGTGAGAAGTGATGGGTGATTGGATCGATTGTATGGTACTAAACCCATCGCACATGCCATGACCGCGGCCAAAAATATGAGCAAGGGCGTGGCCGACGTTGGTTCGCCTACGACGGGGAGTTGCTGCTGTTGTAATATTTGTTCGTCGTCACGTGAGACGCGTACGTGTCAGGCCACGTACTTACCCATCCCACGAAATCTGAGTCATTCCCCTCCTATGCCCCCTTTTTCAACTGATAATGTGGTAGCGTAATATTATTATATTTCAAAAAAATAATAAAAAAATTATTATCTCAACAAAGATAGTAACATGGTGGAAGGGATGCTCAAATCAATGGAGCAAAATGGATCTAATTGAAAGTATCTCGTCATCATGTCACTACGGTTTTGGACTTTCAAATACTGTATAGTTGAAGATATTTAGAATTAATCATAACTAAACGGCAGTGACTTATCTTAACACTAGAGAATACGATTACCATGTTCACCACCCTAGCGAAAAATCGGACTCAGCCAGTCTGCCTTCTTCTGCCGCACGAGCCAACTTCTGTAAAGCAGCGGTACACAATCTTCTACAATATTCCGCGGAAAGAGTCATTTGTTTTCCAATTTCTTTGTAAGATAAGAGTGTCGATGACGGAAACGAAGGCAGCGCCTTAGATTTTTCGACAGGCCCACGATTTGATTTGCCTTCGGCGACTGAATTCAACTTATTTGAATTCTTGGTGATGGAATTCACGGCAGCGGTTGATTGGAAAGAAGTTATGTCCTCAAAGGTTATTTGTGACGGTTCCGTAGAATAATGAGATAAAATGCCACTTGGACCAAACAGTTCTTCTTCGGCCTCGGCTTGATAATCTCGAAACAAACGAATCTCAGGCTGCTCTTTTCCAGACAACCCCACTTCTCCTGTGCTTCCGTCGACAGATACATCTTCAAAAGGATTCACAAGCCCATATCTTAAACTCAAAACTTCTACTTCTCTTGGCACTAAAAATTTCGACAGAGTGTCCCGAATGTGCTGTGGGTCAGAATCAGACATGAAATAATTTTCCTCTTGTTCCGAACTGTTGAGAGCTGGTGACATCCATGATTCCAGAGGAGCGGGAATACCCGACTTGCAGACAGTTCGTACCCGAATAGCTTCTCTGAAGAGGGACTCGGAAGCAATTCCAGCTGCCTTCAAAAGGGAAGTTCGCAACTCTTGTCTTTGTTGCTGCTCCTTACTGCCTTTTGGAATTGCGAGATGCTCGTCATCTCTCAAATCTTCCACTGCAGCCCACTCCAATCCCAATTGTTTGGCCGCCTTGACCAATCTGTAGCTCGCCAACAAAGTGCGCTCCGGGAAGCGAAATGCATGTTCCCGATTTAGGATGGCACGTAAAATACGTGCTCTAATCCAGTAGGTTGCATAAGTTCCCAGCCGTGCTCCTTTCGGCACTTTATTTGAATTGATTTCGATATCACTGGGTTGCGAATGAGAAGAATTCTCCTCATTTGTCTTCACATTAGAGTACGCGAAATCGTACCTGTCAATGGCTTCCGCAAGGCCGATAGTTCCCTCATTAAGTAAATCATCTCTTGTGAGGGCCGCCCCAACTTGTGACTCAGTTGCTGAAGCACGCATCAAGAGCGAGGAGGCGTTCAAAACTCCGGCGTTACCCCTGATCTCAGTGGCACTCCTTATCATTTTTCTCAAGTGAGGTCTCGCCCGTAGAATTTTTGTTACGATGCTCTTGACCAATGGCAAATTGTGAATCAAAAGTGTCTGACGTGCCATTTGTGAGATGGGCGAATCCGGGGGATGAGAACGCATTTGACGCAAGAGACATAACTCTTCATCGTGACTCAACCTGGACAACGGTCCATCTGCGATGTTGGCATTGTTGCTTCGCGAGAGGGATCGCGGTGGGTTCAATACTGATTTGGAAGACGCAGATTTCCCATTCTTCATTGCCACCACTTTCTTTCTGATTAGTCGAGGTTGCTCATCATGAAGGCGCGCACAGAGAGGAGTCCAACGCGATGATGATTGAGCGTTAGGTGTTGTAAAGCCGTCAGCTGTGTGAAGGAGAGCAAAATAGCTCACGAGAAGAGCTGCTCCGGAGGTAATCGAACGCCTGTTGTACTGATTTTGAACATCATGTGCGCCGCACTTCGAGGAGTTCATCTCCATATTTAAAATCTCGAAAAGCCGTGACAACTGAACGGCGTAGGCGCTGTTTGAAGGGATGGGGAGAGTTTTTCAATATGCAGCGCAGTCCGGTTGGTTGTTGGTCAGTGGACAGGAGTTATTATGATGTGAGAATATACATGCTGGGGCATCATTTTTCGTATCGATTGACATGATCACAGACGGGGCGCGGGCGGGCGGATTTATTGAGTTTGTTCTCACTGTGTATTTCGCTGCGTATTGTGTAGTGCATGGTAGTAGTACTATGTGCTGACTCGTCTCTCTACGCGGTTTTTTAGCTCCGAAACCTTATATGAACTACCTACATACCTTCGTTCCGGGGTCTGTATAGTAGTACAATTCTACTCTACTGACACGTATTTCCGAGAGCTGACTCAACTGAGTTAGTCTCCTCCAATTAGTACGATACAATATGTACCACAATATTTTTTTACTGTCTTTGTGCGCGTTAGCTCCTCTTGTCGTAGTCACGAGAGATCGTGACTCATAAAGGACCTCAGAACTCGCAACGGCGTGAATTGACGTCATCATGACAAGATCCGTCCGTCACCTTGATTGAATTCGGGCCTGTTACCTACTCTTAATCCGAGATCCGGAACCAGAGGGGCATGCAGTCGACAATATCCCCGATTTTTTTTTCTTTTCGCGCCAAGGAAGAGGATAACCATGCATGAAGAGCAATAAAACGAGAGAAATCTCTATTATGCTGCGCTATCATGCCTTGTTCATTACCTACAGTGCTCTCGATAATTTTGAATAAACTATCTTGATAAAATATTTTACGTATTGGATCGTCCTTGTCAACGTAAAGGATTGATTCATGTACCCAACATTACAAGTTCTCGAACCAGTGCTATTATATTTCATTGCTTCGTAATTTCGTGATTGAAATTCAAAAGCTCGCTGGATACGAGACCAGTCCAATCTAATATAGCTTGATGGCGCTAATATCAAAAAGTTAATATTGGGCATGTCTGGGTATGTTCGTTAAAAACAACTATAATATGATATAATATAATATGACCATTCTCATCAAAATATTTCAAAATATTATTTAGTGATCCAAGGACTTATGGTACATCCCTTGTGGAATTCGGAAGACCCTTATTGGAATCCGGAACCGGTGTCATACTCGTTTTCTCGTTTAGACTCATAATCCACTTTTACAACATGGTTCACAAACACAGTCCGGCGTCTGCTAGGATTCATATCACGTGTGTCAACGTCATCATTGACCCAACCATTCACGACTTCCACAAAGTAGTTAAACTCACTTTTCTTTACCACGACATGTTCTTCGACCAGGCCCAATTTAGGGTGATAAAGACGATAAGTTGGCAATTTATCTACCTCAAGAGTATATTGAAAAAAGTCGGATGTCGCTTTGGTCAAAGGCATCTCCAAAAATTTGATGGATTCTATAGATCCCGTTCCATTTTGTTCAATGTGATCCCTTGACCATTTCCTAAACATGGGACCAGTAGCTCGACATGAAGGGCATGCATCTGCATAAAACCTGACCACTGCTAGTGAGTCGTTTTTGTCCAAAACTTTGGATTGGAATTGCGACGGAGTCTCCAATCGTTGAATGGATGAGAACCTCGCTGGAAGAAATGAAAATACGTCGGATTGCTTTGGTTGTGATACAACTGGGTCCGATGATGATGCGTATTCGTCTTCTATTCGGTATGGCTGAATGACGGCAGACCTTGGCGGTGAAGAGTTGCGTTTTCGCATAATGCCTACGGAGCCCACCGACGCCGATGATATCGTAGGCGTTGACTGAATCTTCAGTGTCGATGCACACCGATGGAGTTTGTGAGGAAGAAATGCCTCCAAATGAGCAGGTGCCGACAATAGAAGACCGAGTGAACAAAATCTTGCCAGGCAATGAGGCCGGTAGGAATGGCTTCTCCTATTACTAAGATTGCAAACCTTATGCATTCCATTCTTTGCTGGGTCCGAAATTGTCGTTGTTCCGAAGTTCATTTTGACGTCGTTACAGCGAACATCAACCCAAAGATATCTTGTTACAATATTTAAATCCTTTGGTTGATTGTTGAGCGAAATACAATTAATAAGCTTGATGGGGAATAAAAATGTGACCACAACTGCTTGGTGGTCGCGAGTGGGCGGGGCGAGATCAATGCTGAAGGGAAAATAGGTGATGTTTTTTGTGCGTGTGTAGATACAAGAGTAGAGTACTAACTGCACAGTATTGTAATTGTAATTATTATGATGTACGTACCTACTAATATTGCCATTTCAGGTCGTTCGTCGGAGTGTTCTCCGTTGTTGTTGTTAGTAGTTTTTTCTTGCTACTACCATACTAGTGGTTCCGGATATGTGGATCGGTTTTTTACGTACTCAATATACCAGTAGATCACCATACAATCTACGATGTTCCGTTCGGGAACCAGATAA